>BLKR01002400.1:152500-199447 GCA_011170035.1 Teleogryllus occipitalis
CGCAAATTGGGTTTGAATATTATGTAGTTTAGGAAGATCAGCGACATACAAGTTGAATAAGGTCGGAGAAAGTGAGGAACCTTGAGGGAGTCCAGCTTTTATTAATCTCGGATTTGAAAGGTGGTTGTTAACATTTACCGAAAATGTTCTATTGTCAAGAAAACTATTTATTATTGAGAGTATGTAGTGGGGAGTGCCAATTTTGATTAGTTTGTAGTTTAGGGCTTGATGCCATGTTCGGTCAAATGCTTTTGTAATGTCTATGAAAATCGCTATGGTGTGGTGTTTTCTTTGAAAGGCTGTGTATATATGTTCTGTAATACGGAGTAACTGATGTTGTGTGGATATTTTTTCTGTGAATCCAAATTGGTCTAATGGTATAGCTTTTGTTAGGTGGAGATGTTTATTTAGTCTTTTTAGGATAATTTTTTCGAAAATTTTTGAAAGGTTTGGTAACAAGCTTATCGGGCGGTAACTGTCGGTCAAGGCAGCGTTTTTGTTTGGTTTGGGGATGGGAATGATAATTGCATGCTTCCAAGTCAGTGGAAAATAGCGGATTCTGAAGCATGAGTTGAAAATGTTATTTAAAAATGCTATTGCTGGGGGTGGCAAATACTTTAGAGCTGTGTTATTAATGCAATCGTGACCTGGGGATTTTTTAGTTGGGAGGTTTTTTATGATTTTATTGATTTCAGTCGGAGATGTGTATTGGATTTTGTGGTGAGGTCCATGAATACTTTCTCTGTCTGTTTTTATTATGGTGTTGTGTTCGGGATAAAATTGTGAATTATTTAAGGTGAAGGTCGATGCAAAATAGTCAGCAAGTTCTTCAGCTTTATGATATGATGAATAAGCTTTACCTGTCGTGGTTTTTAAGGGAGGGATTGTGTTTTTCTTTTTTAGTATTTTCTTGGTGAATTGCCAGAGCGAATTGTTGTTGGTGTTTAGTGAATTTAGTAGATTATGAAATTGTTGGTTTTTGTGATTTTTTATGAGTTTTTTGACAATGTTATTGATTAGATTTAGTTCCTTCTTAAGTTCTCTAGTTTTAAGTTGGATCCATAGTCTTCTGGTTTTATTTTTTGTGATTATTGCATTTTGAATGGATTGAGGTAATTTGCTGTATGTATTTTTGTTAGCGTTTGGTAGTATGGTGGGTTGAGATTTTTTAATAGAGGAGATAATTAGTTCGTTCAAATAGTTTATTGATTGATCTATTTCAATTGGAGTTTTCAGGACCTTTATTCTAGGAATTGCATTTCTGATTAAAGTTTGATAGTTTGCCCAATTTATTTTTAATGTATTTATTTTCGGGGTAGGGGCGTGTTGAGGGGTTAATTGTTGGGTAGTCATTAAAACCGGGATGTGATCCGAGTCTAGTTCAAAAATTGTTGAAATGTGAAATTTTAGTTTTGTGTTGGTTATGCCTAAATCAAGGATATCCGGTTTGCGCAGACGGTCGAATGGGTAATATGTTGGTTCGGGAGGAGATAAAACTTTTAAGTTAAATTGATTAATTGTATTTGCTAAGATTTTGCCATCGTGATTACTGGTTTGGCAGCCCCAGCTTGTATGTTTGGCGTTGAGGTCACCTAACAATAGGACATTTTACGTGGGCTGGAAGAAATTTTGAAGGTTTGCGTTTTGGATTTTAGTACTTGGTGGCTTGTATACTGATATTATTTTCCATAATTTATTGTTTATATTTATGTTAATTGCGATGGCTTCAATGCCGGGGGAGTTGGGGAGATTAGATTGGTAGTGATTATAGTATGATTTTACTGCTATTAGTACGCCTCCACCTTTGGTTTCAGATCTATCAGATCTGTAAAGAGTGTAATTTGGGATGAATAGTTTGTTTTTTTTATTGAGGTGCGTTTCAACTATGCATGCAATGTCAACGTCGTAATGGTGCAGAAAGTGAATTAATTCTACCTTTTTGTTATTGATTCCATTGGAGTTCCAATTTTAGCAGATTAATTTATTGTTGGGTTTATCTGCCAGTGCTATTGGTTAAGTACGCGGATACGGAGTTTTGAATGGTGCTGATTATAGATGGTATTAAAGAATTGATGAAATTAATAATGCATGAGGTGATGGCATTTATTATTGTGTTGCTTATTGGGTTGCTGGCGTGGGGGTCTGGTGATTGAGAATTTGGTGGGGAGGTGTTACGGGAGTTTTGGGCAGTTTTGGGTTGATTTTGGGAGTTCGAAATATGGTTGAAGTTCCGGATTGTGTTGGTTTGAGGCAATGGTGGGAATTGTTGATTAAGGTTGATTTGTGAGGATTGACCAGTTAAGGATTGGTTTGCATAACTATTATCATTGGGCGGGTTTTTTTTTCACTTATCTCTTTAAAGTATGAACAGTTCTGGTTCCTAATGTCCGCCCTGTGGTTTCCTTTACAGAGAGCACACATCGGAGTTTCGTTCTTCTTGGGGACACTTTACTGAATAATGATTGCCCGCACAGAACGCGCAGTTGATGACGTGATTGCAGTTATTTTTTGTGTGTCCGAAATCTAAACATCTTTGGCATTGTAAGGGGCCTTTCGGTTTTTTACGTCTTTCTACCTTCACTCGATGGTTACATATTTGATCTATTGATAGAATGATGTCAATTGGTGCGGTTCCGTTAAATTCGGCGGCCACTACAGGAATGGGGTTGCCGTCCTTTTGGAGCCTGGTCACTTTCGAAATTGAAGGGAACCGCTGTTTTAAGTCTAATGCTATTTCGGATACTGTTATTGATTGATGCAGGTTCTTAAAAACCACTGAAAATTTTTTGTTTGAAGGATCTTTGAACGAATGAAAGCTTCTTTGTGTTTGTATTAAGTATTTAACTATATTACGGAAGTCTGTTGGTGTTTTGGCACTGATCTTGACTTTGTCATATTTAACATCTGATATGAAGTTACTTGTAACTTTATGCTTAAGTTCCTTGGTGAAATTGTTAATGTTCATTATATTAGACACATATATTGGAGGAATTTTACCTGTTTGAGACAAATTATCGTTTGAGTGATTGTTTAAGTAAGCAAATCTCGTGTCCTCGATTTCATCATTGATTTTTCCTAATTCACTGTATCTGTTATCGGTAGGCACATTATATTCAAGTTCTCTTGATAACTGAGATGGGTCACTAGATCTGTTTGGATCTACACTAAATTTTTTGTTTTCGTGAGAGTTTGAGGTATCACCGACTGACCTTTTTCTGGCGAGAGAGGTTGCCGTTGAAGGGTAGGTTTGGCCGTTGGTCGCGTTTACTGTTGAGTTGCCAACCTCGAGATTCACTTCGGGGTTGTGCTGCATCAGGGCTGCATCTGTGATGAAATCCATATCTTCACTAGATGGCAACATTTCCGGATTTTGAAGAACTTCGTCTGTGAAGGGGGTGTCGAATCCACCGTTGTTTAGGGTTAAAAGAGCACTGCGTATCGCATGCCCTGTTGAAGAGTTGACATCGAATGACATTCACTTATCACACGATATCATTTAAGTTGTCACTGCAACTTCGAAGTTCACTCACTACGGGATACTAGTTAACTGACGAACTGCGGGAGCTCCGCTTACTAGGTCCGCACGGCTCGGAGTCGAGCACTAGAATGGCGGCAACGTGTAATTTTTTGCTTCAGTTTCAATATTGGTGTTATCTGATATTTCGCGGGACAACGCGCGTTGAATTCTACGTAGGCGACAGGAAGCACGCAACTGCCAGCCTGGCGATATCCGCCGTGGCGCGCGGAAAAGCGATCGGTTTTATTAGCCGCTTGGCCATCCCGCTACTGAAAGCATCTCGTATGTTATTAGGCGAGTAAAAAGGCCTGCGGAGAACGGTACTGTTTTCCAACAGTGCAAGAGGTATTGAAGGATGTCCAGACTGCATTACGATACATGGTCACAGAGGAAATCAATTATGGAGAGAGAACGAATTCAGGAGAATGATCTAGAGAGAAAAATACGAATGAAAAAATACGAAACAAACAGCTGAAAAGAAATTAGTTTTTATGGACAAAGATGTTGAAAATTTCAGTTCGAGCTGGTAATGTATTTTGCTGTATCTCTATATTAATAAAATCAATCATTATTATGAAATTATGTTTAATTTTCACATCATCAGATATAATGAACCTCGGATATAGTGAACCAAGAACATTCGTCCTGAGAAATTCCTCACTATAACCGGAGTCGACTGTACATACCCTGGTTCGTTGCCAATGGCCAAATTCATCTGATTTTAAAAGTTCGAAAACAGCACGGCAGAAGAAACTATTGTTTTTTTGAGAACCTACCAACTGCACTTATTGAACGTTCGAAAAAGTGCTATCTACCCACGTATAAAAATAAAGATTTCACACTTTTTCATCAGACCCTCCAGTCTAGAATATTCTGGAAGTTAGCGGTTTCAGGCACATCATCTGCTAAGGTCGTTAGTCCCGTACGTATTATGCATGTGTTTTTTTAATCACGGGAGGAGGCAGTGATCTTCCCCCGCTGGATGGCGAGATCCTACGCCGACCTGCGCCGGCTTGCGGGGATTTTCCCAACAAGGTATCTCCCACCAGCGTGGCAACCGCCTCAGCCATGACAAGCTCTAAGCTTCCACCTTGTGTAGTAGTGTAGTACATGTGAGTGTAAGAGGAAGGATTCCTAAAAATGTTTTTTGATGCGGGGTGGGGCATTTTCAATGGTTAAACGTTGTGAATTACTATGGTGTCTTTACGATATAAAATTCACCATTACTTGACACGTCAAATTGACGATGTATAAACATAAATATAATATGAAACATAACTACTTTTGAAAAAGTGATTCTGTGCAAACGTTTTCGTGTAACCTACCTGTTCCTGTAGATGAAAGATCCTGGCGTGTGTAATATATTTAAAATTTCATTTAATTATTAACATTCACAGTACGAATAAAGATTTTAATACGAAAATCGCCGCCAGTAAGAGTACCAGTAACGTAACATCTTTACAGTACGTTCCCTTCCTTACCCCATGTGCTTAAACAAGCATGGTTTCTCTTTCATCCTTTTCGGAACCTTTTGTCACTAACTCTGATTATCCATGATAACCGCAGAATATCTCGAAAAATTCAATTCTTCTTTCTCTCACTGCGAGAGTACGACTCAATTCCGTTCAGAATACTCGCCAAACAAAGCTTTTCCCTCCATGTTTTCAAGTTTTTGTGATCTGTTTCTTTGTCCAATGTAAATTTTCCAGCTAGAAAAGGGCACGATTTTGCTACACACTCTTAGTGTTGTCAAACTAAACTGTTTTCATACATTTTTGTCTCGTATTTATTTTTATATGTTATGATGATCTTGTGTAGGCTCCCCTTCACACGATTACTTCGATTACAAGATTAAAAGATAGTCCTACACAATATTACTTCGCGGGAGTGACTCGTCACTTAATAGAAATGCATTAAATGACGGTCCAGGAAACCCAGAAAAATATCTCAACCAGAAACAGTGTCTGATACTAGGTACTTGTGACGGAACCAGTGGAGGCTCACTATCAATAATAAAACGCCAAATTAAAAATACTGCGAAATTGAAACGTTAAAAAATGTGTTCAAATTATGTATCTTACTTTACCATAGGAAGCTGAAATGTTTGTTTTCCTACTGCAAAATTAACAAGTGAAAGAGACTTAAATGCAATGAATCTTATTTTTAAAAGAGGAGCGATATTAATTAGGAAATAAATAATGAAGTACCTACAATACATAGTTCCAAAAATAAATATGCATAACAATTAATTAATTATAGTTCCCTACATATACTGATCGCTCATAGGTAGTATCTGTGTCTGTAATAAATCAAAGAAAATTATTTTGACTATTTAGAATACAAAATATTTCTTGAAAAAACGATTGCAGTTAATAATGCATTTATTGATTTTTCTACCAAGCGACGTTTTGAGGCGTATTTTTCCTTATCATCTTGCTAGAAACAACCCATTTTGTAAATACTACACATTCTGTTTAAAGAATGTTTAAGAATTCTGCAAGAAATGTCCTGAAAGGCTCATGTTTATTACTTAGTTCTGGAACGCTATCACACGTGATATTTCACTTATTTTTTTCCTTAAGAAGTGAAGAGAAGCCGTCAGTCATTACACAGTCGTGTGAATCAGCCAATGAGAGCAGAACGCTTCAGTTGAAGGTACTTGAGAAAGAAATGCTCGAGCAAGTACGAGCGCGCAAATGAAACTCCTTGCAGCACTCTTCTCTCACAACGAACACCTTGTGTAATGACAAAAGATTCACCACACCACTCTCGGGGAACAGCAAAACAACATGATGGTACTAATGAGGTCGCGGAAAAATAGTCTTCATTAAAAATTCTACGATCATAAATTACTGACACATATATTTCCTTTCTTCGTGTGTATGTAAATGAGGGACGTTGAAAGAAAACATTGTTCAACAAGCACAAGCGAGTTCAGTGCTTCATCCTAGAGAAAGTACAAAAATCTTGAAATATTACGATCTTCCGAGAAACACACACATCTCCTCACGTCTTTACGAACGACATTTTATGACCAATGTGGAGTTTATATTACCTATCAGCAGAGAAAGCTCTCGGTCGTTCTGCTGCTTCAAATGCTCCTACCGACATTTCATTTGATGTCTTTGCGAGTCGGTACTTAAGACGGAGATTAAGAGACCGAACCTGCGCGGAGGCGGTCGGCAAAGGGTCTCTCATCTTAGACAGGATGCGGTTCTTCGTTAGCTGGAAGATGCTGGCAGCCACACCACTCGTACGAGTTCTGCCGACAAATATATTACCTGGCACGTGGGGTGTTTGGAGAAGAAATTATGCCGTTGATACGTACGTAAAATTCTCCTTCAAAATCTCTTGGAGCTTCTACGATGAAAATATTCATTATTCATTAATATTAATAAAAATATTTCAGGGATAAATCGTTGTTTTTTCTTCTTCAAACACAAAAGTTGTTCTTATCGGTATATAATCGCTCCTAGACTTTTCAGGACAACTGACTGAAAGTGATTCTGTTGTATGGCTGACAATATTTTATTTTTTAACGTCAAAAAACAGTTAAAACTGCGTATGACGTGCTATGAAAAGAAACGAATTGTGTGCACATATTCAAATTTCTGTGATCCGTGCACTAAGTCATATACTACTTGAATTTTGAATGAAAAAAAAACAACAAACCTCCCATGTAATAAAATCTATTTTCAAGGATAAATTGAATTGAATGTGCCTTATTTTACGTGGCGAGACTTAGGCCATGAGGCCTGCTCTTCCGCCTGACCACGCAAATTCCGCTACGCTCCTTTCACCAACCATGGGAGAAAGGAGGTATTACTTGGGTGACGAAACAGGCGATTTGAATTTAGCTCAGAGGCATCATTTAGGCTTGAGGATCTTTTACATGCAGTAAATCTATTAACATGGGACAGCCGGTTTTACTTCCCCTCCGAAGGAAGGCGTACGAAGGATTTTTTCGCCCTTGAAAATCCACGGCTTCGATCGAGTTTGAACCCGCAAACTTGGGTATAACAGTCCCATACACTAACAGTTACACCACCGCCTCCGCGAATAAATAAGAAATAAATTTTGGGTTCTTATCCATGTTATGACGATGATATGATTTAAATTCGACAGCACAGTGTGCAGGAGGGGAAGCAGGAAAATATGGAATAAAATGCGTTTCCGCTTCGTCCTCCACAAATTGCTCCTGGATCCATCGGGATTGGAACCTCTTTACCTAGAGGACCGGAGGTGAAAATGAGCAAAATTATGACCAGTACACTACTACGTGTTGTCCTATTTAGAGTGTCGAGGGCCTCCGTTTCTCCTATTGCCTCCATCTCAGACACCACCAGCACCAGCACCATCACCAACACCACCACCACCACCATCACCACCATCACCACCATTACCACCACCACCACCACCACCACCACCACCACCAACTTCACCACCACAACCATCACTTTCATCATAACAACCATCACAACCATCATGACCAACACAACTTCACCACGAACCCCTTCACCCCCACCTGCACCGTCACCTCCATTTTCACCACCACCATCATCACCATGACTTCTACTACCGACGCCATCATATTTGCCACAGCCTGGTCCGTCAGCATTGCCATCAGCTCCTCAACGCGCTTGTCTTTGCCCTCGCCCTCGCATTTGCCTGCCTCCGCCGATGCTCCCCCCCCCCGCACACACACACACACGCGACACGCCCTCATTTACGCTACCGTCACCACCGGCACCAGCACGGCCATTATCGACACACCCAGTACTATTATCGTCCCCAGCACCACCACAAACGTCACCATCCCAATCAACGAGCATATTTTGACGAACGCCGAATGCATATGGATAAATGGAATAAGTGTGATATGCGCATATTAAAAACAGTAGACGTTTTCTGAAGTAGAAAACTTTATTTTGAAATAAAATGTTATGGAAGTCTTGGGTTCGCAGTGGTCAAGTATATTTTATTTTAATTGTGCTTGCCGATCGCTGGAGCCTCGCCGTCGTCTTGGAAATGCGCGATTGAAGGAGCCGAATTGGCCGTACGAAATTGGCTATTGTTTTGCTATGCGAATCGAACCCAACTACGTAGGTACCTTTGCAGGTATCAAATTATCATTTCAACAAGGAAACAAAATTCAGATCTTGGGTAATTTTCCTTTTGTAACAGAACAATTAGAGTTTGGAACAGTTTACCCGCAGCAATTTTCAAAGCTTTTCCTCTAAGTGTCCAAAGTTTTAGAAATAAGTTAGAACAATAGATATTAGTTGGTGCTGGTGTTGTTGGTGTCTGAGATGGAGGTAATAGGAGAAACAGAGGCCCTCGACACTCTAAATAGGACAACACGTAGTAGTGTACTGGTCATAATTTTGCTCATTTTCACCTCCGTTCCTCTAGGTAAAGACGTTCAAATCCCGAGTAATAGATATTAAATGAGTAAGTGCAGTGAAGAGCTGTGACGTGCTGGTCAGTGTAATTCAAAGCAAAGACAGTGTTGTGTAGTGTAGTGTAGTGTAGTGTAGTGCAGTGCAGTGCAGTGCAGTGCAGTGCAGTGAAGTGTAGTGAACGCGATCAATGAATTTAAAAAATCTAATTTAGCCAATATTTATGTAGCTTGTATTAAATTTTAACATCTCCAACATATAATTATTGGATATCATGACAGAGTTGAAATAATTGCTATAATACTTAATATATAGTAATAGTATAATATATAGTATGTAGTATGTATACATAGTAATATATATATAGTATATAATAATAGTATGATTATTGCATCCTCGGCCTGTGCTGTACTCCTTTATTATTATTATTATTATTATTATTATTATTATTATTATTATTATTATTATTATTATTATTATTATTATTATTGTTATTTAATTGCCATCGGGTCATACCCAATTGCAGTTCAAATAAATATGCGTGTATGTATGTAGAATTTTAAAAATTATCACCGTATTTCTTTTCAGCCGCGTTCAATTTATCCACTTCCGTGGCTGTTTGTCAAATATCAATACTGGCTTGCTACCACAGCCTCCGCGTCTTCATCTCCATCCATCGCCATCGCCATCGCCCCCTGTGCCGCCCCTGTCATCGCCACGTGACCTCCGCGTGCGCTTACGAGGCGCGCGCCGTCGACTGCGGCGGACGGCGGTCGCCGGCTCCGCTTTGTTAATGAGCGGCCTGCGCTGAGATATGGGGTCGCGCCAGCCGCCACCCGCACCTCTCCCGCGTTGTCGGCCCCGCCCCCTCCCTCTCGACCCCACCGGCCGGTAGCCTGCCGGTCGCCGGACGGGTCACAACAAATTAACAATAATATTCCACACTGGATTCCATGCTACGAGGCACAGTTAGTAACGTCATTGGAATGGCTAGGATTTTGATGATTTGGCACCTTTTTTATCGTTCATGAGGTACACTTCTTCCTTAGTACTAACATATTTCACAGTGTTTTGAGACGTTTGTTGGGTCATTTTTGGTTGAAACTGTTTTGTGTTTTTTTTGTTTTTTGCATTTTTGAGTTTTGAGGTCATTGTTAGGATAATTTTTACTTGTTTTCAAAAGTTTTATTTCCTTTCTTTAGAACTTACGTGCCCAAGTCTACATAGAAAAATGCTGCTCACGCTGCCCTAACTATTATCGCGTCAGAGTAACTAAATCGTGTCAACGCGGTGTCAATGGCTTTCAACGGTGTGAGGGCAGAGGGAGTGGAGAGGTCTCTAAACTCTTATCTTCCGAATTTATGTCTTTGTTATAGACAGTTCAGTGAAATGATTATTGTTTCGTAAAATTCAGCGGGGAATCAGACGAGGAAGTGGAAGCGCGCGAGGGGGGGGGTAGTCGAACGTTGGCGTTTCAACAAAAATGTGCTTCTCCGGATAGATTGATAGATTGTTAGATCGATAGATTGGCAGGTCGACAGATCGATAGATTGATAGATTGATAGATTGATAGATTGATAGATTGATAGATTGATAGATTGATAGATTGATAGATTGATAGATTGATAGATTGATAGATTGATAGATTGATAGATTGATAGACTGATAGATTGATAGATTGATAGATTGATAGATTGATAGATTGATAGATTGATAGATTGATAGATTGATAGATTGATAGATTGATAGATTGATAGATTGATAGATTGATAGATTGATAGATTGATAGATTGATAGATTGATAGATTGATAGATTGATAGATTAGATTGATAGATTGATAGATTGATAGATTGATAGATTGATAGATTGATAGATTGATAGATTGATAGATTGATAGATTGATAGATTGATAGATTGATAGATTGATAGATTGACAGATTGATAGATTGATAGATTGATAGATTGATAGATTGATAGATTGATAGATTGATAGATTGATAGATTGATAGATTGATAGATTGATAGATTGATAGATTGATAGATTGATAGATTGATAGATTGATAGATATTATTCTGCAGGTATGTATATATAACTTGGTGGCAGAACACTACAATTTACATATTACAAATTATCCTTAGGACGCTGCCATAAGCGGCAACGTCATGCCAATAGATCGCCACGTGCTTGTGCAAGTACCTCAAGTTAACCAATCAAATGTTTGTTGGTTGAGTTGAGCCAAAATAGATGTTTTCGCTTTTAATCACATAGATCACCATTTTCTAGTCCTAGTGCAACTGTGCTACTCACATTTTACCGATTATGACAAACTCATTCTAGACGCTGGGCCATGAAACCCACTTCATGCCAAAATATTTATTTCCTACAAAATGAAAATCAATGGGTTAATGTTTACGTTCTGTTTTTCGTCTCATTGTTCTTAGCGGTAAACAAAATATGATCAAAAGTCTTTTAAAATATTAACTGATCGAACTTTGAAATTATTGAAGGCGTTGTCATTGTCAACAATTGTTGACAATGACAACGCCTTCAATAATTTCAATTATGTGAATGTCAACTACAACTCACCACTGAATCAATGATCGAACTTTGGTGGACATTTGTTAACTGGAAATTGTGAACTCAAGTTGTCGCATAAGAAAACGTTAGTTCTTTTGTTTGAAAGATATACGATAGAAAACTATTAATATTTAAATAAATCTTCAAAAAATAAATAAACTTTACAGTATTTAGTATTTATTTATTTATTTTACGTCAAAAACAGTTAAAAACTGTGTGTGATGTGTTATGGAGAGGAGCAAATTCTGTCCACGTTTTCAAAATTCTGTGATCCCTACCCTAAGCCATATACTACTTGAGTTTTGAATTCAGCGTAGTGTAATAAAGAAGCCGTGAAAACAATGAAGTTTGAAGGACAATTTTGGTCGTGCAGCAACAATCTCTAGAACAGTGTGCGCTGACCTGTGTTCTGTTACAATTTGCTCTGCTTTACAGATTAACATTGTTCGCCTTTTGCCTGGCGTAGTATCCTTCCTGTCATTTTTTCAACTAATAAGAATGCGCGTCAGTTTGATGTGCAGGATGGAGGCTGAGGCGAGATAGAAGAGAAGATTAAGATAGTAGCAGGCAGACGCTCACGCAAAGACGGAAGTTGAAGTAAAGTAGAATTAAAGTAGAAATCAATGATGAAGATATATGTACAGACAAAACAGGGTAGAAGTCACATCTTTCGGAAGACTTTCAAGAGGGAGCCAAAGTGTTAACAGTGGTAGCCAATAGGAAAGAGACAACCATGCCGCAGCGCGTTGTGTTTCGCGTTGCAGCTTGCCTCTAATTGTTTATATAAATCTGTAAAACAATGAGTATAAATCTATATAAATCTGTCAAAAAATCTGTAAAACAATGAGTACGACACAGAAGGTAGAAATACAGTCGGTTCACGTTTGAGAATTTCTACCTCCTCTTTTAATATTTTAAGTTAAAAATGAATAACTTAGGAACTAATGTTTCAGGCCAAACGTGAGAAAAATGGCATCTTATAATCCCGTGTTAAAAAATATTTACGTAGGCAAATGAGCTATTGACTCTTATCCATTATTCTCCATTATCCCACAATAAGGGATCGACTCGGCTTCTGCGAGAACAAAGAAACGAATTTTTTTAATGCTCTTTTTTACATAACTAAATTTTCCAATAACGTCTCACAGTGCTCAACAAAATATTCACAAATCGTGAATTTACATCCAGGACCAAAGCGGAAGCTCATCTCAGCATTTGTTCAATCGATCAAGGAAAACTGAACGAAAATTTTGATCGGGGGTTATTGGCCCAAAATCTTAAGTGCAATACTTATAACTAATAAATTGTGTCATTTAGAATTATACAATAGATATGCTGTTTAATTAGTTAATATCCTTTTAATATTTTTGTGCTCAGTACAGTCTCTAATTAGTATAGTTGCTGTTGATATTTTTCATAGCGTACACCGCCGCGGTCGTGTACTAAGAGCCAAGAGCAACCCACCCACGCTTCTGCAAGTGTAAACGTATGGGACTCTGGTAGAAGGCGAGCGCGCCAAAACCAAAGACGTGCGGATTCAAACTTCTGCGTGTTTGAGGGCCATCGGTTGATTGAATTAAGGGTACTTCGGAATAGCGTGTGAAAAAAAAGTATATATCAAACATATGGTAGCCTGAGAGGTATCGGAAAACTCTTATGTTATAAGAGTTAATGGTCTGCAATCGACTGTTGGGCTGAGGTGAATTGAATGATATGGACTGAACCGCAACCGATTGCAATTCAAATCCGTCTATCTATCTGTCTATCTATGTCTATACCATTTTCTCCCTACCCTTTCATCTTACTATCTTTCTAATCTCCCTCTCGTTCTCTGTCTCTCTCGTTCTCTGTCTCTCTCTTTCTCTCTCTCTTTCTCTCCCACTATTTCTCTCTCACTATTTCTCTCTCTCTTTCTTTCTCTTTTTCTTTCTCTCTTTCTTTCTCTCTCTGTCTCTTTTTCTCTCTTTCTCTCTCTTTCTCTCTTTCTCTCTCTTTCTCTCTTTCTCTTTCTCTCTCTTTCCCTCTTTCTCTCTCTCTTTCTCTCTCCTTCTCTCTCTCTTTCTCTCTCTTTCTCTCTCCTTCTCTCTCTAACTCTTTCTCTCTCTCACTCTTTCCATCTCTCACTCTTTCTCTTTCTCTTTCTCTCTCTCACTCTTTCTCTCTCTTTTTCTCTCTCTCTTCCTCTCACTCGTTTCTCTATCTTTCTCTTTCTCTCTATTTCCGTACCTTATTATCTAATCCTGAATCTTCGTATCTCTCCATCACATTCACCTTCTATCTTCCTGAGCAAGGTAATATACGTAACTCGTGTATAGATTTCGCAAATTATTAACAGACGAATGTGATAAGAGGATCCTATTTAAACCTCGCCCTTTACAGAAACAATTTTCTTAAACGTCCTTACTGTATTCTACATTACGTTTATTCCTCACTATGTTTACTTATTTCTTATTTTAAGCAGATGCCAAAGTAATTGCACATTGCTGGAGGACACAAGTCATACAGGATTTGCAGGCAGTTAATGAAGCCTACTTGCTAGCTAATCGCTTCGAAATGAAAGCCCATTTTCTGTTTTCAACAATTACAGTCTAAGAGAGCTATCATCAAAATCTTATTCATCATAATTGTATAAAATCTGTAGGACAGCATATTTCTAATTAAGAAATTGTATTAGATCAGAAGATCACTGGAGAGACTTGGAAACCACATGTTTGCAATGGCGATCCTTGAATCATTTTTCATCTAAAGATTACTTAATAATTCTTGTGATTTTCAATCAGATTTACGTGCTGATCTTCGATTATTTCTTTGAAATGATGTAAATTTTGTTAGTTAATATTTAGTTAATAGCTTTCTGACTGTCAAGTAGTTGTCCGGCAAAACGCGGTATAATTATGATGAAAGATGCATCTGTTAAGTACAACTAACCTAAAAATAATATTTTTTTGGTTACTTGTGACGGATAGATTGCTACGGGGACCACTATCCACCAAGGATGTGGGTTCGAATTCTATTTTGACCTTAAGATTGTGATGTGAAGGGTCTACCGTAATTTCCAAGAATCTTCTTAAACAATAATTTCTCGATAATCCGACTTCTAAGTAGCCCGTCCCACATCTGGCCTCTCGTCGTTTCAGCAGAAACGTCGCGCACAACAACGTTAGTTAATATTTTAAACAATGCTAAACATGTTTGAAATTGCGAATTTCTTATAGTACGGATCAGTCATATGGCTTCTAAGTGGAACAGGATACGCTATACCTCAAGCAGAAACTCGAAATTTTAGGTATGTTGAACCGAGGTTCTTCTCCGAAAGCCATTGCTGCTGGCTACAAAATTGGACGAGCAACAAATTTTCTAGATAAATGACTATACAGTGTCTTTGGATCTAGTACGGTACTGTGTAGTCTCTATGTATTTAAACTAATTTCAAAACCTTTAAATAATCCAACTCTTCCGTTAATCTGGCACCAAAATAAGGAAGGAGTGGCCGGATTAGAGACAGGGCAGTGTACATTATTACACACATTCCCATAAAAGGTGCAAGCTCATGGTACTAGGACCAGTCCAAGATACGGTAGTAAAGAGCACATGAAGAAGAACAGAAGAAAGACCAAAACAGAGAAGAGAGGGAAACGAAAAGAAGAAATGATGGGAGAGAAAGAGAAAACGTGGAGAAGGCAAGGAAAAGTAGACCGAGCCACGTTCAGAAAAAGAAAACAAAAGTAATAGGAAATTCGAGTTTGGATATGAAGCAAGTGCTGTCTGCTGTTGCATGGGTGGTGGACATTTTGTGAAGACGCGGTGCAGAGCGGAGGCGGAGGTTCAGGTCGCGCACCGCACCCGCGCAGCCACTGGGCAGGCGAGCGGGCGGCATTCAACTCTATCGCGGTTAGATCGCGGGCGATCGCTTGCGGCGGACGCATCTCGACAGACCGGCCCGGGCAGCAGCGCGGCGGCGGTGGTGGACGTGGAGTCGTTGCGAGCGATGGTGATGGAGTCGGCGGTGGAGGTGGAGTCGGCGACGGAGGTGGAGTCGGCGACGGAGGTGGAGTCGGCGGCGGACGTGGAGTTGGCGGCAGAGGTGGAGTCGTCGTCGGCGGAGGTGGAGTCGTCGTCGGCGGAGATGGAGTCGTCGGCGGCGGCGGAGGTGGAGTCGTCGGCGGCGGCGGAGGTGGAGTCGTCGTCGGCGGCGGAGGTTGAGTCGTCGTCGGCGGCGGTGGAGTCATCGTCGGCGGCGGAGGTGGAGTCGTCGGCGGCGGCGGAGGTTGAGTCGTCGGCGGCGGCGGAGGTGGAGTCGTCGTCGGCGGCGGAGGTGCAGTCGTCGGCGGCGGCAGAGGAGAAGTAGTCGTCGGCGGCGGAGGTGGAGTCGTCGTCGGCGGAGGTGGAGTCGTCGTCGACGGAGGTGGAGTCGTCGTCGGCGGAGGTGGAGTCGTCGGCGGCGGCGGAGGTGGAGTCGTCGGCGGCGGCGGAGGTGGAGTCGTCGGCGGCGGAGGTGGAGTCGTCGTCGGCAGAGGTGGAGTCGTCTTCGGCGGAGGTGGAGTCGTCGTCGGCGGCGGAGGTGGAGTCGTCGTCGGCGGCGGAGGTGGAGTCGTCGTCGGCGGCGGAGGTGGAGTCGTCGTCGGCGGCGGAGGTGGAGTCGGCGGCGGCGGCGGAGGTGGAGTCGTCGTCGGCGGCGGAGGTGCAGTCGTCGTCGGCGGCGGAGGAGGAGTAGTCGTCGGCGGCGGAGGTGGAGTCGTCGTCGGCGGAGGTGGAGTCGTCGTCGGCGGAGGTGGAGTCGTCGGCGGCGGCGGAGGTGGAGTCGTCGGCGGTTGAGGTGGAGTCGGTGGAGTCGGCGGTGTTGGTGGAGGAGTATCATCTATCCAGAGTATCATCTATCCATATAGACAATGGATGATATGAATAAAAGTAAGCAATTACTCTTTGCTCCGAGTTTCGGAGAACATTCTCAATTTGTATGAAAAAAGTGAGTGACCAACTGCTCAGTCTCTGAGCAGTTGCTCCGCCTCTAAACGTATTCTCAGCTGCCGTGTAAATGCTTGAAATTGGTATGAATAGAGATAAACTTTTACTCTGTAGATTGAACTCTTGCTCTAAAATTTCGGGGGGACCTCAGTAGCAGACTCCTGTTTCAAATGTAAGATTAAAGGTGCAGAATTTTTAGTGTGTGCTCATATAAAGATGCAGCGGACTAAAAAATTTACAAGATAAGTGGAGGTTCTTGTGAAGTATACTATAAAAATCTTTACCGATTCGAAAAGGACAATGTATGATTGGCACGACATTTATCGTTTTCTTTCTTTCAGGCGCGTTTTCCTACTGCATATCTTCTCTGTTAATTGACATTTGCTCATTTCTACTCGGAATTCTTCGGGGTTCTGTTTTTTTCAACTGTAATTTCCAACTTTTTGTAATGCTTCGCTTCAGCGGTAGTTTACGGCCTGAATGAAGTTTATACTCGGTTAGGATTTCAGTAAAAAGTTGCTGGGCCTCTGCCGCCTTCTGTTTTTCTTCACTGCTACTCATATTCGAATTTAAAGCACGAAACAACGAATCTTAAACAAATGATTTGCGCGATGGGAACGTATGTAACTTCTTTGTTACTCAGAAAACTAATTTTCTTATCTCTCAGCTTGCACTACCACTTACCCACAACGAGCAATTGCTCGCGAGACACGCGCAAATTCTTCGGAGACGACGTTTGTATTCATAAGAAACGGAGCAATTGCCCAGTGTTGTGGGCTAGACTCACTTTGTTCCCGAGAAATTCCTTCGGAGCAAATGCTCAATTTTAATCATATGACCCAACGTTTGGCCATTAAATTGTGCAAATACTTTTTATTTATAATCAAACAATGTTGACACTTAAAAGCGTATCTGCATATGTACAGGCATAAATTATTATTCATTCGTGAACTTAACACCAAGAGCATTGAACTAAACACTTGTTTTATTCCAATAAGGGCGGTGTTTCGCTGATAAACAATTCTTTGTTTTCGGCGACTTTTCTTAACCCTTCTCTCTATCGGCAAATCATAAGCTGTACACATCAACTACTGGAGATGGTGTTCACATAAATCACGTTATTACTACAATTAATATTTAAAATATTTTTACCTCGATTAGCCATAATTTCATCTGTTGAATAGTCTTATCAAATACCACTCACTGTTGTTATACATGAAGCATAACATTATTCTGTAAAAAATTATATTAGCTTTTACAAAATGGGTTACACTTTTCCATTCATATATTACAGAGTTTCAGCTATAATTGAATGAACAAATTGCAATCATTTTCCAAAAATCTTGTGTAATGTCTTAGAGAATAATGAACATGTTTTATTCATAACTGTATTTGTATAAATATATTTTATGTGTCAACTTGTTTGATTTTAAATACACAAGTATCTGTCGAATTTAATGGTCAACTGTGTATCCTATCGTACAAGCCATGCAGACGTTAAACTTAATATAAATATACCTGCGCTATCGTACCACACCAGAAGACTTATTTACTAGTAACGTATCTTCGACCAGGGCATAAGCAACGCATGTTTATGGAATTAGATCACATCTTCGGAACACGGTCACGAGGCAGGTCCAGCGCGGAAACGGGTTAATGCGTGTGCGCAGGTGCGTCACGTGATGAATTATACGCGCTGAACGGGTTCAGTGATTTGAATCTGGCTCAATGAGATGCCAGTGTGCGGCTTATGCTGGACAACTGCGTGTTGCGTATGGTGATAAGCGGTGTGCATTCAGTGAACAATTACTGATGGATCGGTTAAGTATTTATGTCCGCAGTGCTCGACATAGGGTGAAAAGAACCAAAATGAGGTCAATAAAAATTGTTTTGTAGGTGGTGAATTTTGAATATATTTGAGTTTGTATTAAAACGAATTGTTTTGTAATAATCCTCAATACAATACAATCCTCAATACATTTCCTTATCGTTTTGGTGACAGTTCACAAATGTATTTAGGAGCAATATACAGTACTGAAGTGTTTTTTGAAATGATTAGCATTAAAAAAATTTCGTGTACTTCACTAACTATGCTCATTAATACCATGAAAAATCGTTGATTATCTCTATGTTAATAGCACGCGTGCAATTAAAATTCCACCGTCAAAAAAATGCACAACTATCATCAGAATTTAGACAAGGAGCCAAATCTTTTAGTTAAGGCATTTTCTGAAAATATATTCCCGCCCTTAAGCAAGTCATTTTTTACATTATTTATTTTAAATAAATAAATAAATAAATAAATAAATAAATATTTTAGTTAAGGAACTATAACACGGATGTAGCCAATGTATTTGCAGTCAGCCATGAAATGCGAACAAAAATGTACATCACATATTATGTACCTACAATAACTACATATAAACAACGAATGAATAAAATTAAAATGGGGATGTAAAAGTTAAGCTACCTGACTTAGGGAAAAACATACCAATATTTAACATGTATAAATTAAATGTTTTATGTGTAAAACATTTGGCCTTAGGATTACGAATGTAAAGAATGTAAACGTCAGTTGTGTTTACCAGTTCAAGAAAGTACACTACAGAAAACTGGTGTTAGAATCACTCGTTTTTGTTGTTTGTTTGTTTTTTTCAATATTTATACACGTTGGATTCTCTCTCATTCCTTTTCGTGGGAAGTAATGTTTTCATAACTTTGTCAGCTTCTTCTAATATTTTATCCGAAATATCTACAGTACCTTCCATATGCAAATATGTCTTGCAAACAAACACAATGGAACGCCAGCTAAAATAAACACTTTTCAGAAGCAATATGACGTCATGTAACACATGTCTCGAATTGTCAATATATGCTTGAATTTCTCAAAATTTAAATTATTCGTAAATGAAAACGAAAAAATATTGAACGTAACACATCTATAATAGGGTACAATTGCACTAGTAATATATAAGAAAACTCGCTCCTATCGTCAAGCGTTTTCTTAAATATACCATTTGTGCAATTATCCCCTCTTTATACGCTCGTTTCCTTAATTACTATACTGTAAGCGCATTTATTGACCAACACCCGCCCTCCCCGCTATTTAGAGATTATAACTTCGTTTTCAGAATTTTGTTATTTTTATTAATAATGTTATTATTTGCGTATAAAACTAATCTTATTAAGTAAGAAACGCTTTTATAACCGCGTGCATAAAAGGGCGAATTTATGATTAAGAAATATTGTCGATATCACAAACAATTCTCAGTGTTTTACAGTTCATTTACTCTTCCTGTACCTCCTCCCTCCTCACATAACTTCTCCAGTGGATAGGCGCAGACAACGCTTGGCGGACTTATCATGATCTACGTGTGCCAACGCAAAACATTGTGTGTCCTTGTTATTTAATTTTTTACAAGCACCTTCAAGGTGCCTATTGTGTCGTGTACTTTTCTTGTATCAGCAAGAAAGACGGCAGATATGTAGATCCGCTAGATTAGTTCAGATTTAATCATTTTCATTGTATATTCCATGTCACTTAAGTGTTTGTACAGTGTATAACGTTTTGGACGAACATTAATTTTTTGCTAAATACTTCTTTTTACTTATCGCAAATTGTTCTGCAAAATCAAACGATGAAAATAGTAAGATTAGTGATATATTACAATCATGTAGGCTGCTTTTCACTAAACAAAATTGAACTTGAAATAATAATGTTACAACCTTTCCTTTTTATTAAGAAATGTATAGAGAAGAATTATTTATATATTAACTCAACTTGAATTTTGTACAAATGAAGTAAATAAATGCAGGTTTAGTGGTGAAAATTTATATATTTTGCAAAAGTGCCTCTACACTTGTTAACTCTAAATAACTCCACTTTATTTACAATATTTTAATAACTGTGACATGTAAATTTCAGAATCCAAGGAGCGTAGGAGGATGGCCGCACGGGTCACACTGCTTGTCGGGTCGTCATACAAAGGAAGCAATTTTTTTCTTGATTTCTTTAAAATGGGGACTAAGGGTGAGATTCTTGTTTGCGTTGCCCACGCTCTTCCAAAGACAAGAAACCCAAATGCATTCGGTAAAACCAACAATATAACAATAACATTTAATTAATAATTAACTAATGTGTACACGGGTGTATATTTACCTCCTGACATGCTGTCAGAACTAATGTCACATATCCAACAAATCATTTCCATGGTGAACAGTGCAACAAGACCTTCAATGCTCTGAAAGCAAAACAAAAAACACGCACACCAAAAGAGATAATGTTTTGTAAAAGTACAATAGTTAAAAAAATTAACATCTAATACACAATTCAGACGACACACGATATACCACTACAATAACTCCCATGCCCTTACCATGATACATAATCCAAATTGATTAACCATCGTTTATTTCTTTTGAAAAGTTCTTTTCTACACTACCTAACATAATAAATAGGGCCTCCACTAACTCGCCACATAATTCGCCATAATGACACATGAAAATTATGTGTTTCTTTCTTAGATTCATACTAATTTCCTGCAATTTCTGAGTATACACAATTTGACATTCAGAAAGTTAACGAAAAGCACTTCTGTCATCGCCTTTTGTTTTATTGCACGTTGCATGCAGATAAACGGATTTTTGATTTATTCACGTAACAATGGAATCAATCTCAAGTCAATACTGATTCTATTATACCAATTCAAATGCTCATTTGTTGCATCTCCCTTCTCGCCTATTTGGTAGGATGTGAAACCGAGTATTGCTAGAATGAAGTTATAAAAAAAGATATATGAGAAATTAAAGTCATAACTGATGATCAGGGCAGCGACTTCAATTGACACACTGAAAATGACGAATTCAAATAAATTAATACAGAGATTCAATAGACAATATCGCACGATGCCCCTTTCCAAAATACGCTCACCACAGGAAATGTGAAATAATTTAATCACTATAATTTCCCATCACCATGCATGCAGAACACAGCTTCATTTAAAAAAAAAAGTTATATGCATCCTAATATGGACTTGAATTTCGGATTCATCACTGAAATCGCTCTAATCCCGTGTAATGTTTTAATAATGATTCGTCTTTTAGGTAGGACGTTTATGTCCACATGACTATCCTGAGAAAGTGATAATAAAGACATTCTCTGTTTCATACTTATCTTTAGACACGTCGGCTGCCGATTTCCTTCGCTGTTGGAAACTTCTGTCTACCTCGTTTGGCTCGTAGTCGAGTGCCTGTCCTCTGCCGTTGTCGTCGCGTCTCTTCGGCCTTCCTTCACAGCCCAGTCACGTGATTTTGTGGTATAACGGTTAACGTACCGCACTGTTGTACCCAAGATTCACAGTTCAAATCCGATCGAAGCCGTGGATTTTTAAAGGCGAAAAAATCCTTCGTATACCTTCGGAGGGGAAGTAAATCCGGCTCTCCCGAGTAGTAGATTTACTGCAAGTAAAAGATCCACAATCCTAAAAGAAGCCTCTGAACTAAATTTAATATCGCTTTTCCTTTTCGCCCCCACATAATACCTCTCTAGTGTCACGGTGACGGCCTTGGATGGGAGGAGGAGTGGAAGTATCGCATACCTGCGGGCATGAATAGCTGGCGCCCCGGCTTTGGGATACATTTAGACAAAGGGGACGCCAGCTTGACCGGGAAGGTCACGTGGTAGACGCGAGCATCCCTCTCACACCTAGAACAGTCACGTGACGGCTGCACTCTGGTATAAAATCGAGCCCACGAGCTCAGACGGTGTTTTTTTTTCTGGAAACCTCGCCCGATGCGCAATTTACGCCCAGGCCGGAGCGTGTCGTGCCTAGTGCACGGGTGACGAGGTCACGGTAGCGGGGCGGGAGTAGCGTCAGAGGAGGCGGGGCCTCCCTAGCTATGTGGGGTATGCACAGGGAAATACTTAAAAGTGTGTAGGTTAGGAGCAGAAGTTGGTTATTGTACATACATGTAAATAAACTTGTACATACTTGTAAATGTCTGTGTGTTTTTCTCCATCGCCACACCTCGCCACACCTCCTTTCTCCGCTAGTTGGTGAAAGGATCGTAGTGAAATATGCGTGGTCAGTCGGAAGAGCGGGCCTAATGGCCTGAGTAACCCACGTAAAATAAGGCATTAAATAACAGAAAGCCTTCTCGCGTTAACCGTTTCCACCGGGGTTCACTAATTCACTACGTGTTTATGGGGTTCACTAATCTAGCACGCCGCTAATATCGGCACTACGTCCATTCGTTTTTCATTCTCCAAGTCCCCAGGTCTCCAACACTCGTTACACACGCGTCATCTCGCCTATCACATCATCTACCATCACACATCAGCGAGAAAGAAAGGCGGAAAGAAAAATAAACCGAGAAATAAAAAAACCGTCAAATTGAGTAATTTGAATGTTTTTTTATTTATGGATTAATTTCTCTTTCTGAACAAATGTATTTATTTCTTTTCTAAATAATAAATAATTTACACGTTTCTATGTTTCTGCAATGCAAATTTTACCCTAGAAAGCAATTTCTCGAACAAACGTTTGAGTGCTCATTGCGACTCAGCCATTCATTATTAAATCAATTTTTGGCGTTTCCACACCGGACACTGTATATATCAGTTCCAGAATGGCATTGGTGCGCGACCGTTAAAGGTAATGCTTACGTCACAAAGGATTTTCGACCAAGCGCCGGCGACCATAAATAATAGCGTCACGGTATGGGAAAATATCTCCCGCTTCATGTACGACGTGATCCGCCACAGCTGGTCCAATTGTTGATTTCAACAATGCGTGTAAACAGCGTCTTCCCGGAATTGCCTCTATTTTCAATAACCTTCTTAGCAATGGACGAAGCTACGTTCTGCTATCCAGGTAGCAAAACAGTTTGAAAGTGTTTCTCTTCGAGTTATTGTTTCTCTATCTCTTTCTCTCTCTTTCTCTGTAAAGGAGTTTTTTTTTTAAGAAAAAAAATAATATTTTTTCCACCACATTTGAAATGTACATTCTTAGTACTAATTTATGCGAAAGAGATGTTATAATTGTTTTATTTGAGGTTAGGCGCCAAATTGGAATTATTTTCGGCGCTTATGTGTTAAAAGTCATTGTGGCGGAACAGCAGGCTTCAGATGGAATGTATTAAGTTTTATTCATTATTTCGGGAACTAGCCTCCACCGCAACGCCCGGCAGCCCCTACCGACAGGCCATTCTCTTTGTGTCGGCCAGCGGTGTCGGGAAGGGTGAGGTTCGGCCCCACCCCGAACTGACTTACTGAATTGATTGATTGAATGATTACTGATTCCGGGCGCGTCAATTACTGAGGTCATTAGTCCCGTACGAGGAGTGTACGTTTCTCATCGGGAGGTGGCGGTGATCTTCCCCAACTAGATGGCGAGATCCGGCGCCGACTTACCATCGACTCGCGGGTTTCTCCAACCAGGTATCTCCCACCAGCGGGGCACCGCCCCAACCCGGACAAGTTCTAAGTCCCCGACCGGTTTCCCGGCATGTGTGGTAGTGTAGTGCATGTTAGTGTAAGTGTGTGTGTAAGGGGTGAGGATCGGACAAGGAAAAGCAAGAAAAGATCGCGCGCGGTCCGTGGCCCATTTGTTAGGGTACTGCCACAGCATTCGACTGGTGTTGATCGGAGAAATGACGGAAAACTACCGATCAAAGTAGCCGGCCGCTAGAATTCTCCTCCAAACAGCGGCTGAATTCTACCTAGCTGAAGAGCTAGTGTCACAAATCCTTCGCCGTCGGAACTCGAACGTAGGACCTCCAGGTCAGAGGCACTGCAGAGGCATCAGTTGATGCACTGAGCCACCGCTTCCGGTACGTAGACGATAAATTTTTTCTCTGGCAACTAGAGGGTTGTAAGGCGTCCATTTGCTTGTTCTTCATTTCATAGTCCCAGGTTTGGGGAACACTCTATTTTTGTAAAATTGCTATTTCAAAACTACAAAATTGAAAAAAAAATTTGACTCAGACAAAGTCTGTCGTAAAATATTAGCTCTGTAAAAAGGCCATGTACAGTTTTCTGGGAAAGAAGGGTTGTCGCGAGATTTGTGCTTAAAATTTACGCAATTTCTAAAAATAATATTTGTTTTTCAAAGATTGCTTAAAATGTTTTCTTTTTTCACGGGAATAAGAAGGGATCTTGAAAAGAATGACGTCTCATTCGTTAAACTCTCTGACTTTCAAAAATTGCTCACAAAACAACCGCCCCTGATCGTCTTTCCTGGAGCTCTCAATCCGGCCCGCATAGGTACTATGAACAACGGCAGCCTGCGAGGCGTCATGCGCTCTACCGTCATCAAATCCTACTATTTCTCATGACAGCCGTCATTTCGTTGATACGCCTCGAACAGATTTAGGCGGGTAGACTACTGTAAATGCAAGTGACGAGTAATTAAGGTAGATACATTTTTGGGTAAAGCGTTAGCTGTCGCCACCGCGAAATAAACCGAATTTCGTCTGCCGCCAACGGCATTTACGCACGTGCCTGGAGTGAATTTCAATAAACATCAACGGATGATAGGCATCGCAGCAGCTCGGGCAAAAGGCGCAACACGTACTTGCCACCCTGGCGCCAATCACCGAGCGTGATCTGAAAATGCCTTGAGAGTGTACTGCCTCATCGCTCCCTGCCATAACATCGGCCATAATCTGAGGGTTTAAATTCGAACCCTTGATTTGAGTGTTACAATACAATGTTGTGGGCCATTCATCTGTATGCCTCCTGAATTCATTGCTCCCGAGAAGTATCAATTAATCGACGTAAGGTGGACTAAACGCAGAGATGTCTGAGAGTTATGAAATTTCTTTTGAAACGCCAGTCGTTTGCCGGAGCAGTACCCTAACAAACGGGCCACGTAGCGCACGCGATCTTTCCTACTTCTCCCTTGTCCTATCCTTACCCCTTACACTAACATGCACTACAGTACCACGAATGCCATGAGAGCGGTCGGGAACCGAGAGTTTCTCCTGGCTAGGGTCGTGCCCCGCTAGCGGGAGATACCTGGCTGAAAAACCTGCTAGATAGGTAGGTCGCAGCCGGATCCCACCAAACAGCGGGGGAAGACCACCGCCACCTCCCGAACAAAAACACGCACTACACGTACGGGTCTAATGACCAACCGGGAGCGGCAGCTCAGTGCACTGATGCCACTGCAGCGCCTCTGATCCGGAGTTCCTAGGTTCGAGTCCTGACGGCGGCAGGATTTTCGACACTAGCTTTTCAGCTAGCTCGAATTCAGTCGCTGTCTGGAGGAGAATTCTAGCGGCCAGCTGCTCTGATCGGTAGTTTTCCGTGGTTTCTACGATCAACACCAGGCGAATGCCGGAGCAGTACCCTACCAAACGGGCCACGGACCGCGCGCGATCTGTCCTTCCCCTTCCTTGTCCTATCCTCTCCCCTTACACATATACTTACACTAACATGCACTACACTACCACATATTCCGGGAGACCGGTCGGGAGCTTAGAGCTTGTCCAGACTGGGGCGGTGGTCTGCTGGTCGGAGAGTCCTGGTTAGGGGGAAACCCCACTAGCCGACGGTAGGTCGGCGTCGGATCTCGCCATCCAGCGAGGAAAAATCACCGCCATCTCCCAAGAAAAAAACATGCACTACACTAACGGGACTAATGACCGAAGCAGTTAACGCGCCCAGAAACACGAAAAAATCAACCAATCAATCTAATGACCATAGTAGTTTACGCGCCCGGAATCACTGACAAACTATATATATATATATAGGGCATATATATATATATATATATATATATATATATATATATATATATATATATATATATATATATATATATATAAGGTGTTGTATGAAAACGTCTCGCTATGGAGACGCATGCTTCTTGGAGACCACCAGAGACGACATTTACGCTTATAGAATGAGACAAATGGCAGTAAATTCTCCATGCATTATCTCAAGCTATGCGCTACGAACAAAAAACCTTGGGCTCTTGAAACTCTTCCCAGTTATATATAACTGACACGTGCTCACTCCGCCCAGTGGTTAGGTGCGACGTGCAAAATAAATTCGCTAATTGATTTCTTTAAAAAAGAAAGAAGCCGGAAGAAGGTACGTCATCTGCCTGGGGCATCTACGGGACATTAAGCATACGCGTAATTAAAATTGCAGAAGAGTTTCGGGGCAACAATTAGCCTGGAGGGTCTAACACCAGCCAACCTGCGTATCACAAATACCTTACTATACCGATCATTAGCGTCCCCAACATTGATTAATACGTGAACTATGTAATTAAAACCTAGAGGCCATGTTCGTCGTGGGGCTTGGGAACAAGGCGGGAGGGGACTGGAGCAGAGGCGAATGACAGAAGACAAAATGGAGATCAGAGAATTTCATCGAGACAAATACCATCAATGAACACTTTATTTTCTAATTCAATTTATTTTCAATTTCGCGAAAATTTCACACAACCAGTATCTCATACAATTACTGTTCATGCCGCCAAATTTAAATTTTAGTAATTCTTAAACAATTGATGTTTCTAATTATATGTTATACGAAATAAGTGTCCACCTGCCTTGTATATTGGGCTTGTGTTTCTTAATTATAAAGTAGTTAACATTTTGCCCCGTATGTCAGGCAGTGCTTTTTACACTTTGTCAATTTCTCTTGCTCACTCTAGAGAAAATAAATAATTAAAACAGTAATAATAATAATAATAATAATAATAATAATAGTAATAATAATAATAATAGTAATAATAATAATAATAATAATAATAATAATAATAATAATAATAATAATAATAATAATAATAATAATAATAATAATAATAATAATAATAATAATAATACGTGATGTCTTGTTCAATTTGATACATTTTTTTTCTAAATAGCAGATAACTAAGATCATGTACTTCTTTTCAATTATATTTTCTAACTTTAACTTTAAGAATGTAGGTACGCTAAGTACGAATAAAGGACAGTGGGGGTATATTTTGAAGTTATTAAAGTGACTAATAGTGAAATATATCTGGGGTAGGTTTTCAAGAAGAATGGTATCAATTATAGTAATCCCGGTGCAAGAATTGTACAGCTGAATCAAAAATCAATACATTTATCCCATTTCCTTCAACGTATAGATACAGGGAGATACTTTACAAAATGTTTTATGGATTTTACTAGAATTTCGAATTTATCTAAAAATACCCCTTAACTCCCATTAACTGTAAGTACTAGGCGACGAAAATTTGTGAAACGTTTTCTATTCTTTTCGATAATTTGAAATCGTTTGATTTTAGTTTGTTGTTATCATTTTTAATGCGATAGAAGTCGACCAGTCAAGTACAGAGGACATTTTCAAACTCTAAGGGCAATGCGTAGAAAATTGAATGATCCAATATTCTTATTGAAAAAAACTTATGTTTAAAAAAATTTAAAAATTTGTGTAGAACTAATTACTTGCCAAGTCCTTCAATTTGTTTATAGGTATCATATTTCCTTATTCACAAAATATTCTGTCCCCTAATATTTTTAAATATTATTCCTGCTTGTTCAAGTTGATGGGCCATATCATAGCCAGATCAAAGGTGACAAGCGTCGTGCTGTTTTTCAGCACATTCTTAGCGGATAAAGGGAAAGACCAGAACGCTGAACGAATTGACCTGATATGCACGTAGGTGGTGGATAGGCATCCTGTCGACAACTTGCGAAATAGCTTCTTGGAGAGAGAGAGGAAGAGAAATTTATTTATTTATTTATTTATTTATTTACTCATTTTATATTATTAATTTTCATAGTATTAAATATTTAATAATAATAAATGAATAATAATTTCTATAATATGCTTAATTTCTTCTTTTTTGATTTTACAATTTTCATATCTCTCCTAAGAAGTTTTTTCTTTAGGATTAATCATATATTACACTTCTCGTGATTTAATATATTTTTTTAAAACAGCGACTTTTCTATTCCTTCCATTATCATGTTTAATTTGTGTTCCATTTCTTCTGGGCCATATTCTTTTAGTACGTAATTCATAGTGTCCTCAGTTGTACCTTACAGTTTGCCTGGTTGTTGTGCCATTTAGGTTGTCTTGCGGTTACCGTGCAGTTGGCCATTTTTTGCTTGAGAAGTACTTAGTTTCATTTACATAGAGAACTCATAGAAGTGGTATTAAACGTAATCCTTGTGGAATTCCGTATTCAATAACTATTTCATCAGATATTACATTGTTGACTTTAACTTTGTTTTCTATGTGATGGAAAACTATTTTTTTCTTATCCCAGTTTCCTTTTCAATAGGAATCGCGCTGTGTTAACTAATTTAAACGCTCTTTTCTAATCAATGAGTATTACACGAATTATTTTATTGTAACTAATGATTAATTTGTAAACATGCACTTGAAGTGCTCTCTCACAAGAACATTTTTCTAAATTTGTTGCTTGTTATTTTGCTATTTTCGAGATCCTTATAAGTATCCTTCTTGTATTTTTTTTCTGAGAGGTCAGGAGCCACCTCTCAGATCTCCTATCTATACAAGAACAGTATCTTTGCTATAATTTTGAAATTAATTTGATTTATTTTATTCTGCCTGCCTCAATTATTTAAGTAAACGTCCCTGAAAATTGCAGACAAATTTGCAGTGCATTGGAAATATCTCTTAGCCAAAGTTTAAAAACAGCTCTCCTTCAATAAACATATTTCTATTCTCACTTTCAATATATTTACTAGAAATAATATAATATAACTAATTTTCAATCCACGCAAAAATTAAAGAGATAAAAATTCTCGGATGATCATAGACATATCTAATTAAATAAAGAGTTGCGACGCGGTAAGACTGTAGTGCGAATCGGGACGCCTGGAGATAATTTTATACTGGTAGTAGTATAGTGTGCTAGAAGCGTATGGACGAGTGGGCCGCCTGGAGATAATTTTAGTGGTAGTGGTATAGTATACTAAAAGTATAGAAGCGCATTGATAAGTGTGCCGCCTGGAGATAATTTTAGTGGTAGTAGTATAGTATACTAAAAGTATAGAAGCGCATTGATGAGTGGGCCGCCTGGAGATAATTTAGTGGTAGTAGTATAGTATACTAAAAGTATAGAAGCGCATTGATGAGTGGGTCGCCTGGAGATAATTTTAGTGGTAGTAGTATAGTATACTAAAAGTATAGAAGCGCATTGATGAGTGGGCCGCCTGGAGATAATTTTAGTGGTAGTAGTATAGTATACTAAAAGTATAGAAGCGCATTGATGAGTGGGCCGCCTGGAGATAATTTTAGTGGTAGTAGTATAGTATACTAAAAGTATAGAAGCGCATTGATGAGTGGGCCGCCTGGAGATAATTTTAGTGGTAGTAGTATAGTATACTAAAAGTATAGAAGCGCATTGATGAGTGGGCCGCCTGGAGATAATTTTAGTGGTAGTAGTATAGTATACTAAAGTATAGAAGCGCATTGATGAGTGGGCCGCCTGGAGATAATTTTAGTGGTAGTAGTATAGTGTACTAGAAGTATAGAAGCGCATGGACGAGTGGAGTCCGCGCTAGATCGTATCCGGGTGGGTGCCGGGGGGGGGGGAGAATTGCCGTGCGGCGCGGCGCGGCGCGGCGCGGTGGACCGCCAAGCCTCAAACGCGGCCGCCGCCGCCGCTAATTACACGGCGCATGCGCGCAACTAGGGCGAAGCGGTAAATTTCGGGCGCAAACGCCTGTCGCTGCTCGCTCGCCGCTCGCCGCCCCCCGCCCCTTGCTCCGCCCCACTCTCCCCTTTCCAGGCCGGCACTCGCCAGCTCTCGACAACGCTCCGGCCTCGCAGTGGGCCGCCTTTTGGGCGCTCCGGCAGATCCATTTCTGGCCGTTTGCTTCAGAGTTGGTGACTATGAAAACCCAAGCAGGCATTCATACCAAAAGTTATAACCACAAAATTCAATAATGAAAATGAAAAATAACAGAAAAACATTCAAATTACTGGAATACCAAGAATAAGAGTGTTGAAAAAATTATCAAAGGTAAGTTCATTGGCATTAAGGCATTTTATTTAAAAAATATTAACAAAAAAAATGATAACGTATTAATAATAAGATGGTTCATCTTGTGTTTGACGTGTGTCAAGACCGTCTTTCAGCAAATAAAATGTATTAATGTTTTATAAAATGTCAAATTCTTCTTATTCTATTTTTAGTTTGTCTCTTTACGGTATCCTAATAAAGGTTTTTCGTTCAAATCGTTAAATAATTTTACACTGGAGAGTACAGTAATTGAATTGTTCTTCCCGTTCATTTTCGTGTTATTCCCAAATAGTTATTCTCCTTTTGACTTAAATTACTATCAGTAGAAAATATTTCAAAATTGTAATAATGAATTTAATTTTTAAGTTATTGAACTTGCTATCGAATCCGTAAAATCATGTACTAGAGTTATTCTCAAATACATCAACGGGGATAAACACATTAAGTGAAATGCAATATTATAATTAGAACTAGCAATACTAAATACAAGGTGTTCAGAAACGATAATTCTTATTTCTGCATAATAATAGTCTCTCTGGCCTTCGAAAGGTATTATTTCACCTAATTTTGCAAAGTAACATTCGACTTCGAAAGGATAAAAATTCATATTTACAAAAAATGCTGACGTTTCAGATGAGGAGAAACCTCTTAGCAATCACAAGAAATAAAATTGTTAGAAGTATGGGCGGAACGTATTCTATCATTCCACGGTCATCTATTTGCAAATAAAAATACCTAGGTTGCAATTTATCTGATATCTAGTCATAATCAAGACATAATTCTCCTTCCTGTAATACCCGCGAGCAGAATAACTCCATATTCGGACACCTGATTTTTTTCTTGAATTTTATTGCTACATTCAGGATGTCATAAAATACCACAATTTCCAAAGTGAAAAAAAAAACTAGCGACTTGTTTCGACTGCATTTTCTTCTCCAAAACCCACTGTAGTGCACTGATTCTTTCCCTGTTCGACCGCACCTTACACTCACATAACACTGTCTCTCTCCAAGATGTGTGTTTAAAACGCAAAAAGAAAATTTATGAACATCTTATAGCCGGCGATTATATAGTAATTAAGATGTCACAGTAATTACAGCGTGCAAGCAATATTTCTTCCGCAAACCGTGTTCTTGACGTCAGTCGCAGGATGACATAGTTTTACGGGGATAATTTGTGTTTTTCGTACGAGGATGCGTACTTCGCTAAAGCGTTGGACACACGCACCTGCAAATGAATTACTGATAACTAATGTGGTGAAACAGAACCTCTTGATTAAGAGAGTGGAGTATCATGAGCTGTGATTGAATTTCTTCCTTGTCCTCAGTAACTTCAACCATTTTTTTTATTTTGTCGACAAGAGACTGCGAGAAGAATAACATCAATGATACGTGGTATACGTTTGTTAACGGTGGATGAAGTTTAAAATAAAGCTTATTTACTGCAAAATTACATTAATAATTACATTAATAATAATATTTGAATAACCCAAATATTTCATCCGACGTCGTGAATATGACTATTATTTTCAGAGGAACCTAAACGTTTTTAAATAGACTCAAAAAGAATTAAAATTTTATTCTGGAATATTACTGATTGCTCTATATCTTACAAATGAATATACAGAGAATCAATACAAAATCATGAACCGACGAATTAGTTACACTAATAATTATTAGGAATTGTTTAACCACATACCCTTTCATAAAGCAGAATTTTTTGTGGATTTTATAAAAAATGTATTGTTAACATATGTATGATAGTGATTCCCAATGTCCTCTCCGCGAAAGACAAACAATATATTTGTTAAGGCTTCATGGCCGACCCATTAATTATCTAGTGGGCGGATTTTGATGACCTAAAACATGGCAAAAAATTAATAAAATACTCATAAAATGTTTTAAAATTCTCTAAAAGCAAAGAAAAATGAAGTAAAAAATGTAATCATTACCAGCTCGGATGAACATCTGAAGCTGTTGAAATATGATACTGATGTAATTAAGGTTTCTTCCATTCGTATAAGTGAACTCAACTCACAAACTTTTGATTTGAACTCTTCTTTATCTCTATCTTTAGTTACATTGAAATTGGCCGAACCGACAATGCTGCTCATGGGTTCACAGGAACTTTATATTACTCATAACGTCTGACGTTACAGTTTCTGAGAAAATAAATCGAATAGGCTATTCGGGAATTTTGTGTAGAACATTTATTGTATCTCGTAAATATTATTTGAAGCAAGTACCATTAAAATGATATTAAAATCAATGAAATCAGCGAAAAATACAAAAAATGACATGATAGTGGATCATTTTTTTGCCATAACATAAAATTAATGTCTATGCTAAACGGCATTGTTCTAAAGTGAAAAGAAAAAATGACAGTTCATTGAAAACCGCCCCTTAAATATGACCATATTTTGTCATTGTTTGGAGTGTAGGTCAGTAAACTCAAGGTAGTCCAACGACACCGGGTAGCATGAGTAGCGCAATATCTCCCGTCCCCGCTGTTCAAAATCTCGCCACAAGAGAGCAGTACTAGTAAAAGAGACACTGCTAGTCATTTTTTCAGGAGATAGTTTTAGGTAAAAAAATATATTACATTTTTTATTATTGGTGCTTTATTAAATTTTTTACTTGTGTTTTTATGAACATATCCTCTTTTTCACATTATTAAAATATTTCATGTTTAACACACTTCGGCAAGATTCGACAACGCCGTTGCTAAAGGAGAAATGAATCCTCGTACAACCGATAGTGTCCATTCATGACATTTATTTCGCTTATGAGTTTGCTGTATGCCACGATGGCACGAGGCGTCTTCGTGCCATCAGTAGGCATCCTTGACATGTCTGATCTGGTTCTTGGTGATAGGTCAGATTTCTCAGAGTCAGTTGCCGCTGAATAACATCAATATTTAAATGCTTACTTTAAAACTACAAGACGTAACCAAATATTTATGGTACATGACTGTCGATGTCATTTTATTTTTATGTATTAGAATGGTCAAAACAGCAATTTGAAATCGTCTTCATGCAATAAATGAAATATCACCCTACTTCACCGTTCAAGAGATGTGACTCCAAATAGAATACATTCTACCATGTTTTCCCCCAGTGCCACAACATTTGTAGCATTGGTAGTTATACCTCTTTAAAGGACGAAGAACTCATTTTCTCAGCCATATGAACATCTTCTAAATACCAGTTATTCATTCTGTACTTACGGCTCATTAACGTAAAACATTTATCATCGTTCAAATGTGGAATAGTCGTTATAGAACTAGATGTTAGGATGAAGTCAAACGTTGTCTGGAGGAGAATTCTGGAGATTCGCCTGGCTGTTCTGATTGATGGTCTTCCGCGGTTTGTGCAATCAGTATTAGACGAATGCTGGAGGTACTCCTCCAGCATTCGTCTAATATCCGCAACAAACTCACCACCGTCTGCTCCCTTATCCTTGAGCTCTCTTCTTTCATCTCCCCTCCATATAAACACACTACATGTACACTAGCACTTACAAGCATTTACACTACCACGCATCTCGGAAAACCAGTCAGGGGCTTGGACCTCACTCAGTCTGGCGTGCTTCCCCTCAGGGAAGAGGGAGATATGAAGGGGGAAATTCAAGCAAACCGACTTGACGGTTGGCACCGTGTATCACGTTCAAGCTAGAAAGCACACCGCCACCTCCCTGCTATAATATTCACAACACTGATGGAAGTAATGATCGAAGAAGTAGGCGCGCCTGAATATGCGAAATACTCAACACACAACACATGATATCTAACATATTTTATCGCAATACCTCTTGTTCTCCGATGTCGCGCCTCAAGGATTGGAAGTTGCTACGAGACTTAAGGAGTGGTAGTCGTTATGAGTGGAAGTCGCTACGAGACGAAGCCGCTACGAGTGGAAGCCGCTACAAGTGGAAGCCGCTACGAGACGTAGCCCTTACGAGACGAAGCCCTTACGAGACGAAGCCCTTACGAGACGAAGCCCTTACGAGACGAAGCCGCTACGAGACGAAGCCGCTACGAGACGAAGCCGCTACGAGACGAAGCCGCTACGAGACGAAGCCATTACGAGACGGAGCCGCTACGAGACGAAGCCGCTACGAGTCGAAGCCGCTACGAGACGAAGCCGCTACGAGACGAAGCCGCTACGAGACGAAGCCTCTACGAGACGAAGCGAGACGAACTACGAGACGAAGCCGCTACGAGACGAAGCCGCTACGAGACGAAGCCGCTACGAGACGAAGCCGCTACGAGACGAAGCCGCTACGAGACGAAGCCGCTACGAGACGAAGCCGCTACGAGACGAAGCCGCTACGAGACGAAGCCGCTACGAGACGAAGCCGACGAACGCCGCTACGAGACGAAGCCGCTACGAGACGAAGCCGCTACGAGACGAAGCCGCTACGAGACGAAGCCGCTACGAGACGAAGCCGCTACGAGACGAAGCCGCTACGAGACGAAGCCGCTACGAGACGAAGCCGCTACGAGACGAAGCCGCTACGAGACGAAGCCGCTCTACGAGACGAAGCCGCTACGAGACGAAGCCGCTACGAGACGAAGCCGCTACGAGACGAAGCCGCTACGAGACGAAATAAACTCTGCCATTACCACACATTCTGACATGACCCCGTCAACTACAAAAAGCTCGCTTTCGGTCCCTCTTCATTCTACTGCTCCTGTAGCGGTTTGCAATCGCGTCGCTGCGAAGGGCAAAGAATTGCTGCAAGCGCCTTTGTGCGTCCGCGTCAACGATTGCGGCGTGACGCAGCTCGGAGGGGCGGGGGGGGGAGGAGCGTGTGATCTATGGTCGCTCTTGGCGTGGGACAGGTGCTCAATGACAGATTGCGGCAGCGCGCGCGCGCGACTCCGCCGGCGTTCTTCTCGGCCGGCGTGCGACGGCGTGCGACATCGTGCGACGACGTGCGACGTCGGACGTTGGAGCGGGTCGCGCAATGCACTTGCACCGCCTCTCCCCCCGTCAGCGGTTGACGTGTCGCGCGACTGTGACGCGGAGCTGTTGTTTTCTCGCGACCGCTCCGCTACGTGTGCAGCCGGTGAGTAAGCGGTGGATGGGTGGTTTCCGTGAACGCCGCTCCATTCCAGCGTTCTTTTTCTTCATCTTCATTGTTCTCCATATTCGTCTTCTCTCTATTGTTATTATTATTATTATTATTATTATTATTATTATTATTATTATTATTATTATTATTATTATTATTATCATCATCATCATTATCATTATCACTATATGTTATCATTATTACTATTACTACTTCAACAACAACAACAACAATAATAATAATAATAGTAATAATTACGCGTAGTGGGAGACGTAACTTTAGTACCTCATCTAATTTTTCAACGATAGAAGTAATTGCAATGCAGTTTTCACGAAAGTGCACGAGCAAAATGGGCTAATTGATGTATTTATTCGTTTCCATTTTATCCCTTGTATTTTATGGGATATTGAGTCAACATTATTTTTTCAAATGGAACTATTCATGTTGTTTTCTAATTCTGCGAGAAAAAAGGCGAATAATCGCCAAAACAACTCTTATTGAAGGGCCCTGGTAAAGAAAATGAGGATAAATCTACGTACTAAATTTAGAAAAACCTTTAATACGTGATGTAGACAGAATCCATGCTGCAGAAGAATCGAATGTCGGCGAAACGTCTGATTGTTTGTCTGCCTGCATGTGTGTCTGTCCGTCCATCCATGTGTGAACAAAGCTACCAGCTAAACCGTTGAGCCGATTTTCTCAAAAATTCACATTCGCAATCGATCTGGCGGATGTCGCAACACTGAGAATTTTGAACTGGTATTTTAATTCTCGGGGGAACTTCACATGATGCGTCTGGACATTTTAAAAATTTTCAATAAAATGGCTCCATCATATTTTATTAAATTTTGATGTTGGATAGTGTGAAGGAGGAAAGAAGAGATTAATGCAGGTCTCATTTTTTGCTTCAAATTCTTAATTTTTCGAAAATTGCAAAAATTCAACTTTTCGGCGTCTTCGTACAACTAAAATGTTAAAAATAAAAGTATTTTTATTTTTATTTTTATTACTGAATATTTTCTTATACATAAAAATCTGTTCCGTAAAGCTGGATTTTGAAATAGGGCGATGTACTATTTTTCGAAAATTTGAGTATTTTTCGCATAATTTTGAGTAAAAGTACGGACGATAAAAGCGTGGTTTTAGCACCACTAGTTTTGGTTTACCATGACGAGCGTAACTAGTGGCGCAACAGAATGGCAAAGACTTTCTCGTAGTAATGTTTTCTAATTTCCTTTGTGTGGACTGGCTTTACGGTCTTTTCCCATCCTCTTGCCAGCTGCCATCAATCACCGTTCAAAGTGCATTTTTTGACATTTTGGTGGTGGACTGTTACATTGGTGGTTTATAACAACATAAAACAGGCCTGAGTTAACTTATTAGAATAGTTGTGGCGAAAGCTGTCTGTCTATCGGTCAATCATTCTCCTCGCCTATCAGTGTGTCCAAATGTCCGTCTGTGCATCCGTCCGTGGACAACTGCAGCATCTAAACAGTTTATGGGATATTCTCCAAGAGTGATCTTCGCGGATCGCACTTGTCAAATAGGTCCTGCGGATTTCAAAGAGATACTATATTGATTTTTCGTAGTGTATTACGTGAAGTCCCAACCACTCTTTCAGGATAGTCTAAAATTTTCTCTAATTTTAATTAAAAAAATAGAAAGTACGTTTATAAAATTACGCAGATCCGTTTTTCCTTAAACTTCTTCAAATACTACTTACGCAGTATACAGGAAGTATTGTAATGTTGCAGATAAACGGCGGTTTTTGTGAAAAATACGACTATTCTTTTGCAGAAAAACTCATATTGCCGGGTCCTGGTAATGAAATGAATCTTCTTCCTATATGTAATAAATTACTTCTATCACGTAGTGTAGTAAGAAACCACGATTTGTAGATCCTTGATGTGGTGTGGATTAGAACAGTGGATTATCTTCCGGTAAAACGTCCGTCTCCGTTCCTCAATACAAACCATCTTTGAAATAGGCTGACGCTTAAACCATTCACACAATTTTCTTCAAAATTGATTTTCCCCCGATTAATCTAAAGTAACTCAAAGCTCTGCGAATTTGAAATGGATATTTTGATTTTTGGCGGTACTTTACGGGAAGCCTGAAAATGTTCACTTTTTTTATAAAACGCTCCAATTCTTTAGATTAAAATATCTCCTTAGCTCTCCCGGAGAATTCGCGACCGGGAGCTTCAGACTTGTCCCGGCTGGGGTGGTGCTCCGTTGGTGGGAGATTCCTGGTTAGGGGGAAACCCCACTAGCCGATGGGAGGCCGACGCCGGATCTCGCCATCCAGCGGGGGAAAATCACAGCAATCTTCCGAGAAAATATGCACTACACTTACGGGACTCATGACTAACGCTGTTGACGCACCCGGAAACACGAAAAATAAATCAATCAACGAAGGAATGTGCTGTTGACCTATCACTGTTTTTTTTTATGTGAAGGTTCGGAGGTGGCAAGTTTGAGTTCACAGATAACACGTAAACCAATGTATTGTACGAATCATGACATCCGTTACTGCAACTCCCAGTGGCCTCGGAACATCCATAGCAGGAACCACAAGGGTCCTACCGATTGCTAGACGACATAACGTCTACGTCGTTTTCTCTGACAGCTGAATGCAACCTCCTTTTCAGGCTATTTCAAGAGTTTCTCTCTATTTTTAATCAGTTGGCAGTCCTAAATCCCATGATCCAACCCTCTCTATGGAATTCGCATTATACATTAATGGACTCTTAACGTAGTGACAGCTGCTGTTTGCAGCTATTCGCTCCCGATCAGATGCTCCAATTGTACTTTTCAAGGTACCTCTTTCTCACCTCATCATACATACTCCTTTATTTTTCTTACATTCATATTCATCATACATAGTCCTTTTTGCTTCTTGATCTTCTCCTTCCCCTCCTTGTTTGAAGATGCCGTTGATACTCTGTACTTCGTAATTTGACTCCTCAACTTTGAGAGATAGATAGATAGATAGATAGATAGATAGATAGATAGATAGATAGAGAGAGAGAGAGAGAGAGAGAGAGAGAGAGAGAGAGAGAGAGAGAGACAGACAGACTTCGTAATTTGACTCCTCAACTTTGAGAGATAGATAGATAGATAGATAGATAGATAGATAGATAGATAGATAGAGAGAGAGAGAGAGAGAGAGAGAGAGAGAGAGAGAGAGAGAGAGAGACAGACAGACATATTAACGTGTGTCATTATGGGGATCAGCTATTCGGCTGTATCAGCTATGCGCCACGGGGTCGATTTATTGTTGTTATTCTTCTTATTATTACTATTATATTATAATTGTTGTTGTTTTATTAGTATTAGTATTCTGTCATCATTATCAGCTTTTACCCTCCCCTCACACTTCGTTGAACGGAGGAGTTTGTGAAATTTAATCAAACTCGTCTTGCAATATATTTTTATATGATAGGAGTCCACTATAAAAAATCTGCATTTTAAATATTTTCGACTTGGATTCCCTAAATGTTAATTCAGTTATTTTTCAGTTCACAATCTGGAAGCCTTTAGGGAGATACGATGAAAGAAAACTACTAACTATATTTTCTACTAACTATATTTTCTTTTCTTAAAGATGTCGCCTCATCATTGGATCAAAACGAGGCACCTATTGGATTATTTTTAGATCTCTCAAAAGCTTTTGACGTCATTGATCATGACATTTTACTTTCCAAATTACCTTCATATGGAATTCGTGGTATTGCTCTAGATTGGTTATGTTCGTACCTTAAACAACGATCTCAGAGTTGAAATACCTTACTGGAATGATGGAACATTACGTACGCACCTTTCCGACTCTTTGCCCATTGCACGTGGAGTTCCTCAAGGATCGATTTTAGGCCCTATTCTGTTCCTACTTTACGTAAACGATATGCCCTCGACGATTCGAAACGGAAGAACGGTTCTCTTTGCGGATGATACGAACATCCTTTGCAATAAAGAAACCGTAAATAGTGCAATATCAGATGTTTCAAATTGGCTCCGAAATTAAAAAATAAATAGTAAACGAAAAGAAAACGGTTTTAATGCAGTTTTCCATATCAAATAAACAATTCGATGCTGCATTGAAAATGAACGGTGTACCATTGACTGATGTTAAGGCAACAAAATTTTTAGGTCTCTCAATTCAGTCAAACCTTAAATGGAACGTCCATTTAAATGAATTGAACACAAAATTAAGTTCATTATGCTACGCGTTCAGAATTCTTGCAAATTCAGTCAGCCTTCACACTGCTCGTTGTGTATACTTCGCGAATGTTCATTCCCGCCTGAGATATGGCATAATATTCTGGGAAATACATCTTATAGCTCCCAGACTTTTAGATTACAAAAACGAATTGTACGAATAATAACCAAATCCCACCCACGTGATTCATGTAAGCCTCTCTTCATTAATCTAGGAATTCTACCATTACCGTGTCTTTTTATTTACGAATCAGTGGTTTTTGTAAAAAATGGCTTGCTCAAGGGCGGGAATATTTTTTCAGAAAATGCCGAAGTCTATTACTATAACACTCGACGTAGAAATCATATTCATCAGGTGACAGTATCAACAGCTCATTACAAAAATTCACATACAATACATGTACATTATTTTACAACACTTTGCCAGATGACATTAAACGATTAAATTCGATAGAAAAGTTTAAATCCCAAGTGAAATCGTTTCTGCTGCATAACTGTTTCTATACAGTTAGAGACTATACTGAGCATCACAAGAAAAGTAACATTAATTTTAACAATGATACATAATGCATTATTTACCATTTGGACTGTATAAATAAGTATAAACAACCTGTAACAACTATTGTACTGCAGCTTCCGGGTCAATGACTCCCATCTCGATCAGGTTTTTCGTCCAGTTTCCCTGATCCATTGAGCAAATGCTGAGATGGCCCCTTGTTTTGTTTCTGGACATAAATGTAACTTCCTTTTCTGTGCACGTCTTCTAGAATTCAGTGGGAAATACAATTATTCAAATTATCGTTTCCATGTTGTCGCGGCAGGAAGTAATAAGAGCCAAAATTTATTGCTTATTTATCTTTGAAAATATATTTTATTACATGGGAGTTTTTTGTTGTTTTTTTTCTCCCTTACAAAATTCAAAATTTATTGCTTATTTATCCTTGAAAATCGATTTTATTACATGGGAGTTTTTTTGTTTTTTTTTCTCCCTTTCAAAATTCAAAATTTATTGCTTGTTTATCCTTGAAAATAGATTTTATTACATGGGAGTTTTTTGTTTTTTTTCTCCCTTTCAAAAATTCAAAATTTAAGTAGTATATGACTTAGTGTAGGGATCACAGAATTTTGAAAATGTGCACACAATTCACTTTTCCCCATAGCACGTCATACGCAGTTTTTAACTGTTTTTTGACGTAAAATAAAATAAATAAAATACATATATGAGAAGATGAAGTGCTTCACGTCCTGAAACTTCTGAATATCCCAAGAAACTTGCACATGACAGTAATTAATGTGGAATCTACATCTGTGCAGATGTCCTTGGACACTCACGTCAGAATGGCGTGCTGAATGAAGTAGAGTAGTGTGTTCCACGAAAATGACACCTTTACTTGAACATAAGATGGTGAACATATAAAAGTTTTCTGATTTTCGAGGAGAAGAATTGATTTCGGCATGGTTTCCTATTAGAGGCGTATGCTTTACAGGATTAATCGTTGAAGTAAACTCGTTTTCTTAAATATTTCCCATTTTCATTAATATTTTTCATAATATGCTGGGTCATTTTTATTTTAAAATGACTACACGTTCGTCTAATACTGTATAAATTATAGCTTTGAATGGTAGCTTCAACATACAGCACATTTTTCTACGAAACACGATTTTCAACTCCGAGAAAACGTTGTGAAGGAGATAGAGTAATAACCTCATCTTTTGAGTTTTATAGTCGCGTGATAAAGCTGTAATGATTGCCGACCATAATAATGCGGCAATATGAATAAGAGACTGGGTCATTTATCAGTTCCTACATGCCTTTCCGTGTATTGCAAGTATATCCAGACATTTTCCTTAAGATGTTGCCAAGCCCTACTCTCGGGGGTATATTATACGATATCAAAGCGAACTCTTGAGACATATTTCTTGCAAAACGGTTTATTCTCAATTCTGTTTTTATTTATGTCTATGAAATATTACGAACTATCGCAATGTATTATTCATTTACGGTAAATCAGAGCACTTATTATGCGCGTATTCGAGAACTGATACGAACGTAACTCAAAGAAAATCCTCACGAACTTGCTCTATGTGTCAACGTCACATGCCTGCCGTCCGCTGCATGTCTGTATGACTAATCGACTGTGCAAGTCATTCGAACCGGTTTCGATTTTTGTTGAACCGATTCAGAAATTACGTTAAACGAGAGCTAAACGAGAGGCCGGTCTGCAGGCTCACCTAATGGAATCAGGTATAATTAAAGATCTCAGTCATCTAATAAGGTAATGTGTTCGTGAATTTGCACTAAAATTAAGTGGGATGGCGAGCGGCGGGAGGCGCCAGCGGCGCTCAGATAAGACCCAGGCGCTTAATGGAGACGCGGCGCACGGCTGTCGGGCGGGCCGGAGGGGCCAGGTGCCAACTGGGGTGAGCCGCGCAGGCCAACGAGGCACGTCTTCCACCACGACTCTCCGATTGATTGATTGATTTTTTTCGTGTTTCTGGGCGCGTCAACTGCTTTGGTCGTTAGTCCCGTTAGTGTAGTGCATGTTTTTTTTTCTCGGGAGATGGCGGTGATCTTCTCCCGCTGGATGGCGAGACCTACCGTCCTACCGTCCGCTAGTGGGGTTTCCCCCTAACCACGACTCTCCCACCAGCGGGGCACCGCCCCAGCCAGGACAAGCTCTAAGCTCCCGACCGATCTCCCGGAATATGTGATAGTGTAGTGCATGTTAGTGTAAGTGTGTGTCTGTGAGGGGAGAGGATAGGACAAGGAAGAGGAAGAAAAGATCGCGCGCGGTCCGTTTAGAAGGGTACTGCTCCGGCATTCGCCTGGTGTTGATTGGAGAAACCACGGAAAACTACCGATCAGAGCAGCCGGCCACTAGAATTCTCCTCCAGACAGTGACTGAATTCGACCTAGCTGAAAAGCTAGTATCGAAAATCCTGACGCCGTCAGAACTCGAACCTAGGACCTCTCGGTCAGAGTCACTGTAGTGACATAAGAAGATGCACTGAGCTACCGCTCCCGGTGCGGCTCTCTGAGGCGAGCTGAGGGCGGAGAATTCTAGCGACCGGCAGATCTGATCGGTAGTTTTCCGTGGTTTCTGGATTAACCCTAGATTACAAAAGCGACCTTTACCAAGCATTATTACAAAGGCATAGTCTGACAGAATTCTTTGGGTAAAAATAAAGACAAAAATCATTTTTACTCTGAAACACCAAATTCAATGAATTGAACATGTATGATATGGAGTTACGAAAGATATGTTAAAGGTTTTTATAGGTACACCTAAATAACTTGACTTTCACAGCAGACAATTGCTTGGTGCTGTCCACACGTGGCTTATGAGAAGCGATCGCAGATTTACCTCGTCATGCAACCTTTGTTTAGAACGTCGTCGTCGTCCTATTATGATTGCTAGATGATCAGAACAAAACTTTAATGCAACAAGACAACGAGTTCGTATTCATTATTCACAATATTAGCCAATATATCACCAAAAATATCACTGCCGTAACTACAAAAGCGTAGTCTACCGGACGACAAATAGGCTCTTAAATTCCTAAAATAGGCTCTTATAAATTAATTTTTTTATATAATTCCGTTAATAAGCAGTATAAGTTGATATGAAAATGTAATTCATCATTTTTTCATGGAACAAATGGTAATTGATAGTGAAAAAATTGCAAGAGGAGGACAGGATCTTCATCCGAAAACATAATGAAACATTCTCTCTGAAAAGATGATTATATATTGTATATGTTGCGAGTAATATTTACTTTTATAATTATAATGCATTATTACCATTTGTATTGTGAACGTCTTAAAGTATAAATATGTCAATCACACATTTCTAATGTATTGATCCTATCTCGGTAGGGTCTTATCTCCTTTTCCATGATCCGTTGAGCAAATGGCGATATGACCACTTTAATTGCATCTGGACATAAATGTAGTTCCGCTATCGGCACAGGTTTTGCTAAGCTCTCTGTTTGCTATTTGCGAGATAAATTAGCTTGGCGGGGATGTGCTATTTCGTCGCCAATATTACAACAGCATATCAGTGGTTCGTATACCGATGTAAATACATTTTCTATTTACTTTTAGTCCCCATGTTTCACTATACGTTTCTAGGATATTTAAACTTTTCTGTAAGCCGTCAATAGTCTCCGAACATAAAACTAAATCATCAGCATATAGTAGTCCGGGAATGTTCAGGCCATCAATTTCCGGCGCAGATGTATCCGCTTCCTGCACCCACGTCAATAAATTGTTTATAAACAAGATAAACAATAGCGGTGAGAGAGGACAGCCCTGTCTTACTTCTACTGTCGATTTTATTTTTCGCGTTGTACTTCCATCACCGCAGGTTATGTTTGGTTAGTAAACAGTAAAAAAAAGTCATAAGTCGTAGTCAATTGTTAAGTATAAGTAGATAAATAAGTCAATAAAAATAAATTAACTTGAAATAATTAAAATAAATTAAATAAATTAAATAAAATTAAAAATAAAATTAAATTGAAATAAAATAAAAGGAAATGGTTAAAATAATAAACACATTAGGGGGCGAAGGGAAGTGGGAATCGGAAATGTAAGGGCAGAGGCGTTGGTGCGGACGATCTTCTGTGGTGCTGCTTGTTTTCAGGTGCTGAGGAGGCCAAACACTGGAAGGAGAATGCCTTACGCCCGCGCCAAATAAATAAATTGTTTAAAAACAAAAATCGGATAGATTAGCATGTACTCGGCTTCTGACGGCAGGTTTTTCCCCCTTCAGGGGTTTTTCCTCAGCCGTATCTTATGGTCTCTTTTCCGCGGCATTGATGCGATGGAGAGATCATTTGGGGTGAATACCAGAATACGAAAGGTAAGAACGTGGTAGAATGTAGGTATTGTAACGGCTTAAAGGCCTTCGGCCTTGCCACTTATCATCAAGTTCTCTAATTTGTATGTAGCAATTACCTATTAAATAAATAAATAAATAAAATTTTCTATTTAAACACAAATTTCTACATTTTTGTGTATTATTGATATAGGCGATTGGAAGTCGACCTAGAGGGACGAGGTGGCTAGAGCGTGTGCCGACTCAGCGTCTTGGTCTGAAGGGTCGCTGGTTCGAGTCCCAGCAAAGGCATGGTTGTTTGTCCCTTGTCTTTCATGTATGTGTGTTGTCGTGGAAGGCCTTGTGGTTCGAGTCCCACCAAAGGCATGGTTGTTTGCCCCTTGTCTTTCATGTATGTGTGTTGTCGTGGAAGGCCTTGTGAGTCTGCTGACCACAGACAGAAGAGCCCGCATGTTTACCTAGTGTAAAGGTTAATGTGTGCCTACGAGGGACATAGCGGGTACCAGGCGCGGATAATCGAAACTGGCATTCCATGAAGCTAGAAAAACGCCAGGAAAAAAATTAATATAGGAAAATAGAAGGAAATAAATGATTCTTGGTGGGCAGAGGCTTGTAAGAAACGACAGATAAAATATTTTCGATAACATTGCAACGTCGTTTTTGTCGTTCTCTAGTAAGATATTTTATTTAAACATTGCAGTCATATGCTCAAATTTTCTCGTCTCGAGTATTTTCTAGGATGGCTAATGGATGTCACGAAAGGTGGACACAAGACATTCGGACCATGTTCTGACAGGAATGCAAAGAAACGTCGTATATCTTATTTCTCCATCTGATTGTCTTGATGTCACCGTCTTTTCTTCTTCACTGGCCTCTGGATCATGAATGTCTGCACATGTGTTTGCCGTGCACAGCGACTTGTGCAAGAGAACGGGTAACCTGGTAGTTGACGGATCTGTGCACACCCTCTCGCACGGTCTCCCTACGCCGGAATCAAAGGGTAACGATTGCGTTTAACATCGCTCTTCGTCCGAATCCCGGTAAGATGTGGTTACTGGGAGACTAGGTTAATGGGTGAGTTATTGCGCAGCCTATCCTGCTTCAGCCAATGAGCCTCACGCAGCAGTTTTTCGTCACAATCGAGAATTGCAAACGCAGCTTGATGCCAAAATTATCACCTTGTCACAAATCACTGAATCAGATATATGAAGCGTTTTTTTAAATAGTGTATCTTTTATTTCAACTACACCTTCGTGTTATTTTCTTTGTTCGTCATTGAACATTGTCTCATTTTGTCACTTTTAAAAAGTTTGTCAACACTTGTCGCTTGCTATTCGTCTGGCGAAGTGTTGTGGCCCTAAGTTTCGTAACGTATCTTGTGATATGCAGGGCGAACAAAAATCGGTGCGCCGGACTAGCTAACCCATGTCTTTTCATCATGGACGTACTGCGTGTTCTGGTATATTTCTTTTGTCCTCGGATTCTCCTAGACTGACAATCGGGAGCTGACTCTGTCCTGAACAAAAGGCTTGAACTAGATCTTTGACTAAACTCTATTGGAATAATTAATTGCTGTTTGCGGGCACGTCCATTGAAATTGTCATTAGTCCTATTAATTAATGTTTAATCCCGGTAGGTGGTAATGATTCATTCTCCCTACTGGTTGGTGAGATCCAGCGCCGACCTACACGTCGGTTTTCTGGAGATTCCCTCCGGAGTATCGCCCTCAGTGAAGCATCGCCCAACCCGAGGCAAAATCTACGTTCCCGACGTATGTATTAATGTAAACTTATATATGTCAGTAATGCATGTTTGTAAGTGTGTTTGTGTGTGCGTGAATATGTGTGTATGTTGAGGATGATAAGACGAGGAAGAAGAAGGAAACATCGCGTCGCCAGTGGCCAGTTTGTTGGGTATTGCTCCGGCACTCGCTTTATATTCACTACTCCAGACAGCCGATAAAGCTACGCAGTAGTTTCGACTCGTCTCAAAAATCCGCTGCCGTTGGGACTCGAACCCTAGGATCTCCCGGTCAAAGTCGCTGCAAATAAAACGGCAATGTATGAAAGGCTTCAGCTAATTTCAGCTGGTGAACTGCACCGGAAGAGGAGATGCCTTGGTGTCCTCCCGCCCGCTATTTTACAGGAGGAATGAAATAATGACACTCGCTACTATATTTGATTTGGTATTATATTAGTTTTGTCAAAGAATAGTAAAAATCTATTTAGTAAAATAATATTGACTCCCTGATATTGTTGTTATGACGTTTTGAACTTCAATCACATATTTTTCTAACAGACATCTTTTGAGTAAATTGTATTTGTTGCCTCTTCCGACCTTGTTACCTCGTACTTGCAATT
>BLKR01002401.1:0-199440 GCA_011170035.1 Teleogryllus occipitalis
AATTTTGTAATTTATTCCACAAGAGGATTCAATATGTTATCGTTGTGAGATATTTTATTTTATTGTTTTTAATTTGGTAAAATGCGAAATTTTAAAAAATGTCGCGAAAGGCCAGGTTCACCCAACTGTACTGTTCGAATCTGTACGATCCGAAAGAACTTTTTTGCTTTCGTGATTTTGTTGCGTACCTAAATATCTTTATAAATAATAAATCTCCTTATCTATTTTTATAGATAATCTTAAAAATTGTTTTGTATTGAGATATACAAAATTTCTCTACATTAATATCTTGCAAAGATCTTAGCGTCCGGCTTGCTGGGTCAATGGGTCACGATATATTATAATCCTTATTACCTTTATAATGGATTATAGGATCCGCTGACTATACAGCTAGTCTATATATCTGGACTATATATTCCTAGCTCATTACTGTTTGGATTGACTAAATGAAAGATCACTTTCTTTTCTAAAGAACAAAATTTAACAAAGTTTATTGTTACCTTTTAAGCAAACAATTTAGTGAATTTAATAAATGATTTGATGTTAGGCCTTTGATCAAGATATCTTTGAATTTACAGTTTTATACCGCGGTTAACTTATCTATTCTTCGTTGATGTCCCTCGTAGACTTCTCAGTCGAAATATCTTGTGAGCTTGCCGTAGTCCAAAGTCCCAAGAAATCCTCTTCTGCCCCTATCCAAGCTGGTCTCAAACGATCAAAATTATCAGTCCCGATTACGTCCTATGACATAGTCCCGAAATCTATTACTCGATTACCACTCCCGACAAAGTCCCAATTTATGCATCAATATTACTTCCACATGCAATATCTGCAATATCATTTACTGACCTTAAAATTTCACAATCTGATAACCCGACTCTGACTATCTGCACTACACTCGCTCCCTCTCACGAACCTACGATCAGTTCAGACACGCGATGCCGGTCAGAATGAAATCTTCCTGCATGATTCACCCCTCGAAGACTTCGTATTACTACCTTCTCTTTTTTTTCATAACATTTGACCGTCCTTCTCTCACCCAGCCAATCCATTCGTTCGTTATATTTTGGTGTAGCTGACCTTTCGATCGTCTAAACTTCTTCGCCCAATCCCAAATTTTCTACTTTCGGCATCTAGCTACCTCTTAATACATTTACAAAAAACAAAAACTACATTGTTTATTCACGGTCGTTGCTAAGCCCATGCTCTCGTGATATTTCCTAATGCATATTCCACCATACAGTCTACAAATAAATGTTAGTTTATTTTCATGTGACATATCGGTATGTCACAGTATATACTGATCTACATACAAGTCTTCGGGTCTATGTGACCCAATCGTCAAAAATCAACCAAACTAGTATGTAAGGTATTAGAATTAAAACTATGACGTAGAACTTAGTGACACTGTTCTCAAATATTTTAGGCTCGCGAATCACTCTTTCGTCAGGGGAATTTTGCGGCACGGCCTCATTGTAAATCTACCTGAATTAAGACTTCAAACCCTCAGAAACTATCTATAATAAGTAAGCTGCGAATTTATAGGCAGGAAAAACTGTAGAAATAGGCAGGCCAAATAGGCATTGAAAAATGTAAAACAGGCATTTAAGAGTGTAAAATAGGCCTTTAAAAAGACTGTATATTTTTTTATCTTTATTTACGTTTTTGAGTACAAAGTTTCTGAAGTAAAAATAATATAGTTATCTTCATCGAATGTTTGCTTTTGTCATGCCTCTAACAAATCGTTATATAAATCCGTTCTTTCATTGTTGGGCAATTCGATTAAGGCTGAATGCAAGTTTCGTTGTTTTTCATGAAATGCAACCTGATATTCTAATGCTGCACAATATGATATTTTTTCTCATATTTAATTTTAACATGAGTGAAAGTATTGAACGTTTTGTTTTAATCGTCAAGCATAAAATAAATGTTGTAAAGAGTGGTGTTAAAACAGGACATACTTTTTGCATTATAGCAAAAAATGTATTTTAAACTTTCCCATTTTCAAAAATTGAAAGAGATCAACAAAAATGAGACCAGTACCATACAACACGAATAAACGTACATTTTTTAAAAATTTTGATTAAGGATAATTACATTTCGATCGATAAATAGGAGAATAGGCAACATTTAGGCATTTAAACATAAAATAGGTATTTATTACTGAAATAGGCATTTACAGGCACTATAAAATTCGCATATAATACTCCTAACGCCTCAAAACAAGTAACCTAGAATATTACGTCTTCCACTGAAGAGGAAAAAAGGCAAAAATCCGCAGCTTAATGATAAGTTTTCAACAACGTACATGTACGAATGTGGATTATCAACATTTACTTACATTAAAATAAAGAAAACATGAGAGTTTTTCACTGAATGAAGATTTTCTGACTATTTACCTCCAATTCTTCCCCATTTTGAATTCTAGTTCAAAATTTAACAAACTTCTTTTCTTAACAAATAATTAAATAGCAAAAATATTAATTGTTTATGTAACATTATAATAGTTCAGTTTCTATAAGCAATATTCTAATAAATCTTATTTGAAAACTGAGTTCGGTTTAGTAAAGAAAAGAAAGTAAGAAAACCAAAGTGGGCAAGGACATTTCTCTGAGGTAGCTCTTCCGACCACACAATCCCGTGTTCCTTGAACGAATCGAAGCGAAGAATACATTACGTAAGCAAGAGATGCCATTCGGGGAAGGACTTTTAATTTGTTATTACCCGTCGTGTTGATGGCTGAAAACCATTTGCAAAGACTGATATTTTCAGGCTAATTACATATTGAGCCGAAGCTTGACAACAATGCGGATTCGAACGAGACGATTTCGAGTTCCGGGTGGCCTGTAAACAAAAGCTCGTTCCAAAAGCGAACCTCAAGCCAGTACTTGGAGCCTGGAGCCCGGTGACACTCGAGCATTCCGTCATCCCTTGGCACCAGACTACATCCGATTCCAGCACTGGAGAGAGAGGAAAGTGGAAAAGATGAGGAAGGCCTGGAGGAGGACTGATTGAATGATTAGTGTTTCCTGGCGTGTCATCTAAGTACATTAGTCCCGCAAGTGTAGTGCACGTTGAATCACGGGAGGCGGCGGTCATCTTGCGGGATGGCGAGATCGGACGGCGACATACTTGTCGGCTTGCGGGGATTTTCCTAACCAGGATTTTCCTAATCTTCCACCAGCGGGGCATCGCCCCAACCGGGACTAATTCTATGCTCCCGTCTGCTCTCCCGACATGTGGTTGTGTAGTTAATGTAATACGTAATACGTTCATGTATAGGTAAGACCAGGGGATAGGACAAGGAAGAGGACGAAAAGATCGTGCGCGGTCCGTGACCTGTTTGTTAGGGTACTATTCAGGCATTCGCATGGTCTTGATCCGAGAAACTACTGAAAACTGCCGACCAGAGAAGCCGGCCGCTAGAAATTTCCTCCAGACAGCGGCTGAACTCGACCTAGCGGTGTATCAAGTGTCGAATATCCTACCACAGTCGGGACTCAAACCTTAAGATCTCCCGTAAATGATCTTGGCTGTCCGGGTGACGCCGGGACAAAGGGTGTGGTTGCCGACGTTTCGACAATCTTTTCGTGGTCTTCCTCAGGACTGGTATGCTGGTCCTGAGGAAGACCACGAAACGATGGCCGCGGAAGCCTACGGCTCCACTTAGGATCTCCCGATCAGAGGCAATGCAGTGACATCAGTTGATGCCTTGAGCCAGCAAAGCCGGTGGGAGGACAAGGAGAACAGGAGGGCAGGGAAGACGGGAAGGGTTGTGAGGTCGGGGCGTGAAGAGGGAGTGAAGCGAGAAGCAGAGCATGATGGAGGCACGGAAGACACGGGGGAGGTCTCGGTGCACAGTCAAGTCCTCCTTCTCGCCCAAGTCCCATTTGTCGGCGCAGGGAGGGGTTTTGGCGCAGACTGTACGAGAGGATCCGGCGCGCCGCATCCGGCCAAGAGCTGCTCCGAGTTTGTTCACCTCTGACCCGCGGCCGGGGCGGGGCGGTAAGGGGCGTGAGCGAGACGAGGCAAGGCGAGGTGAGGCGCCGTGCAGCCAGCGACGAAGCGGCGCGACGCGACGCGACGCGATGCGGCGCCGGGCGGCGCTGGCGGCGGCGATGGTGGCAGCGGTGGTGGCGCGGTGGTGGCAGCGGTGGTGGCAGCAGTGGTGGCAGCGGTGGTGGCAGCAGTGGTGGCAGCGGTGGTGGCAGCGGTGGTGGCAGCGGTGGTGGCAGTGGCGGCGACGGTGGCGGTGGCGGTGGCGGTGGCGGTGGCGGTGGCGGTGGCGGCGGTGGCGGCGGCGGCGGCGGTGGAGGCAGCGCTGGCGGCAGCGGCGGCGGTGGCGGCGGTGGCGGCGGTGGCGGCGAAGGCGGCGGCGGCGGCGACATGTGCGCGCTCCTCGCGGAGACATCTCCTGCACCGTTAGATCGTGAGGTCGCGCAGCGCCGCGCCGTGCTGCGCCGACCGTCCGCGCCCCGGCGCCACTCGCCGACGCCTGGCGTCGCGATGCGTCGCGTCGCGACGCGCGCGCAGCTGCCGCTCTCACAGCCGGGGCAGTTCCGTGCGGCGAGGGCTAACCAGGAAGGTTGCCAGGGCGGTTTCTCACGGGAGGGAAGGGACGAGTGGTCTCCTCATTTATTTTCTTCGGCTGGGTGTAATTAAAATATACAAAATATTTTCAAATGCCAGACAAAATATTTTCATTGATGGGTGAGGGAAAATGTAATTTTTTTAGTTAATAAATATGATAAAATTTATTTTTATTGAGTGTTTATCATACGAGCACTTTTATGATAAATGAAAGTAATCGCAATCAATTGAACTCTCCCTGAGGAGGAACAACATCCATTCCTCCTCTCCTCTCCTCTCGAACGGACGGCGAGTTATATATCACTCTGGTGGGCAAGGGTCAAACCAGAGCAGAGAGTATTGTATTATGGACCAGAGGGTCAGGCGTGAGCAGAGCTGCAGGCCCGTGTAATGTTACAATTTGGGCTGACCGAAGCCACGGAAAAATCGAACTGCCATACGCGAATGCTGGAGCAGTACCCAACCAATCGAGCCGCACGGGATATTTTCTTTCCAATCCGTATTCTATCCTATCCTTACTCTCACACTTACATGCATTACATACACATACCGGAGACCTGTCAGGAAGTTTTTTTTCATATGTCCACATGAAGTGAAATGTGGCAGAGATGTCAGTAGCCAGTTCCCGCGGTACCATGGAAGCAAAGTCCCAGCGTATCTTGTGCGGAGAATTAGATTGTGCAGGTCAATGCAGTGGCGATTCGTGGCATTGTTACCATTTGGTTTGACGAAAATACATATTTTTATGTAACTTAATGAAAATAATTATATTTTAGTTGACGTGAAATTTGGTATAAGAAAACCATTGGACGCTTCTTGAATTTCCAGTGAACTTTAACCGCTCAAGATTAAAGAGGGAAAATATGTTTTCATCTGATAGTGCGAGCCCTAGGAATGACGTAGTCTGCAACAACCTGGTTGGTGATGCACCTGCCGCCACTGGTTCAATGAAGTTCAAACTCGGATTTGAGTTTTTCAATGTGTGTTTCCACTACAAATCTGAATTGGTATGTAATTTTCAGGATGATTGCAACGATGATCGTAGTGAGGCGGGCGTGAGTGGGGTCAGGCACTACTCAAGGCGAGGAGTGTGGAAAGGAACAGGGTGGATTTGGACAGTTCGGCGAGAGGAAGCGCTAGCCAGGGTGAGGGTACACTATACCCAGAATTAATTAATTTTCATCATACTCATAAATGAATATGTTAAATAAATACACAGGCAAGTAAAATTGAATTCGACTTTAAGCTCCCCGTGTGATTTTATCGATTGGGTTTTCTCTAGTGTTTTCGAAATATATATTGCACATCTTATGCTCAAAGTTATCTTACCTAGCATCTGCACGCCTCTAAAAAAGTAAGATATAGATTATATCACGTTCTTAGAAAACTAGAGATAACTCTAAACAAAATCGGCAATCGCTCATTTAAATCAATTCTTGTATTGTATTTTAATATTAATTTTCTGATCGAAAGTTGGGAATAAGCGCAGTTTCTCAATAAATTCCTTGAGTATAGAAATTAAAATAAATGTACCTGCAAGGAAAACACTTAATGTGAAGAAGGCAATCAATAAAAAAATAACGAAAAAATCCACTACTACGTAAGAAATTCCAACGAAAGACTTAGGAACAGTGATTACGAAGCACACATTCTCACCTTTACAAGAAACGGGAACTCTCGCACAACAAATAATATACGTACGTATAGATTGTTTACTAGAAGTAAAATAAAAATATTCATAGAATACTCGCTGAAGAAATCATTGGATGTGGTTTTCAATACTGTAGATACAAACGATCATCATTGGTTTCAACCAGCGACGGTCTCTCAAATGTACTCATAAGTACAGCTTAGGAAAACTACTCGTAGGAGGCGTCGTGTCATCCACCTCTGCCTCTTCTACTTGGGGAACCGTGCCGCGCCGGCGCCCGCCGAATGCGTGCGCCGCCCCTCATCACCAAGCGCCTCTGGAGATCTCGACGCCCGGTCTCGCGCGGCTCCCACCCCGGCCCTCGGGGCCACACAGTGCGCCCAACGCAGCCATTCTTTGAAAGTACTGACTGATTGAGAACTAGTGATTCCGGGCGCATCAACTGCAAACGTGCCGATTCGGTGGCCGAGATGGCTAAGGCAGGAGTGTCGTAGCGATCTCGGATTGAAGGGTCGCGGGTTCGAGTCCCGCCTCGGACTTAGTTGTATTTGTGTTCGTCGTTTCACCCCTTATCACAGTTACTATGTCGTTAATTCCAATAGTGGTCGCTAATGACCTAGATGTTGATGCGACCTTAAATATCACAAAAAAGACCTGCTAACGTCAATAGTTCTGTAATCTTTTTTTTTCGGGAGATGGCAGTGATCTTTCCCCCCCTGAATGAAGGAACCGGCGCCGACCTACCGTCGGGTAGCGGTGTTCCCCAACTAGTATCTCCCACCAGCCGGGCATCGCTCTAGCTGGGACAAGCTCTAAGCTCCCAACCGGTCTCCCGGCAGATGTAGTAGGGTAGTACAAGTTAGTTTGTGTGCGCGCGTGTGTGTGTGTGTGCGTGTGTGTGCGTGTGTGTGTGTGTGTGTGTGTGTGTGTGTGTGTGTGTGTGCCGGCATCCGCCTGGTGTTGATCAGAGAAACCACGGAAAACTACCGATTAGAGCAGTCGGCCGTTAGAATTCTCCTCCAAACCGCGACAGAACTCCACCTGGCTATGCAGTTAGTGTCGAAAATCCTGACACACCGCCGGGACTCGAACCCCAGGATCTCCCGGTCAGAGGCACTGCAGTGAGATAAGTCGATGCCCTGAGCTACTTCTCCAGGGTTCAAAGTATTTTTTACTAGTGCGTCAGTGGAAATGCCTGAACAGAACCACACAAAATAGTTTCTTAAATGATAGAATGAATACGACTCAAGAACAAATCAAACATTCTGAGATAAAATTGCAATAAATTACAACTTTTAAGAAAAATAGTGTTCATGAATACTGCAATAACATTGTATAGAAGATATACAATACAACAATTCTTTACAAGCCAAAAATATCAACAAAAAAATTATCTTCCTTAACGCAACGAATGAATAGCAAAAGCTTAATAGCGGGCGACCCCTTTTTCCGAACCTCACTCTCGCATGACATGATCTGGGTCATTAGGAGTGACGCGTTGACTATGATAATATACGAAATAATGCAATCAAATATTTCAATTTTTCAAAGAGAGCAGGAGTTGAGGGTGCAGGAATTGTACACAGATGCCCGTTTTTCAACGATAATCCCTGCAGGCCTGCAGACAGGCCAGATGATACCGCCCCCAGGAGGACTCGAAGGGACAGCTGCACTATTGGAAGCTCAGGCGAAGCTGCACCAGAGATCCCACCATTCCGTGCGCATGAAAACGTAAAAATTAGTGGTGCTACACAGCATGTACTTCCTCGCCAGTATTTTCACGCAAATTAACACGAAAAGTATTCAAATTTTCGAAAAATTGTGTATGATCTTATTTCAAAATCTGTCTTTAAAGAACAGATTTCATGACGGAAAAATCTCTATCTTAATATTTTAGTTGTAGGAGGACTTTAAAAAATTCAAACTCTCGCAATTTTCGAAAACTGAAAGTTTTCAACGAACATGAGACCTGCAATATTCTCTTAAACGTCCTTCGCAATATACAACAACAAAATTTAATTAAAATACATGGAGGAAGTTTTTTGAAAAAATTGAAAATGTCCCACGGGCTTCATGTAAAGTACCCTCTAAAATTAAAATATCGTTTTCAAATTCAAGGAGCTACGACATCAACTGGATCGATTGAGTTACAGACTCCGCCATCACTCGGTGTGCTAGTCGCCGTGAGAAGTCATAGTTTCATTTGCGGAACCACGTCGCCCCCCCAGCGTGCCAATAACAGTCGTGCGTCGCTTGAGCTCGTAACAGTACCGCTATGAGGTGTCGCTGCGAATAATCTTTTCTAGTGAAAGCCGATGACAAACGGGCAGTGAGGACCAAAGGCCTATGAACTGTTGGGCAGAAGTGTGTGCAACGCCGGAGGTGACGCTGTGCGAAACAGCGCCGCCGGTACCGCCTCGGCCGGGGTGCTTCGAGCGCCGTTGTCGCTGTGTTGCTGCCGCCAAAGCTGCTGCTGACGCCCGCCGATGATTGATTGATCACTAGTGTTTCAACGTGTCAACGGCCAAGATCATTGGTCCTGTACATTTAGTGCATGCTGTTTTGCTCGAGTGGTGGTGGTGATTTTGTCCCGCTGGATGACGAGATCCGGCGCCGGCCTACCGTCGACTAGCAGGGTTTTCCTTCACGAGGAATCACCCACCAGCGGGGCACCGCCCAGCCGGGTCAAGCTTTAAGTTCCCGACAGGTCTCCCAGCATGTGTGGTAGAGTTGTGCTTGTGAGTGTAAATGTGTGTAAGGGGGGGAGGATAGAACAAGGAAAAGGAAGGAGAGATCGCACGCAGACTGTAGTCGTAGCGTGTTCGCCAGGTATCGATCTGAGAAACAACGGAAAATACCGATCAGAGGAGCCAGCCGCTAGATCCTCATTCTGAAAGCGTCAGATCTCGTCCTAACCACGTGACTGGTGTCGAAAATCCTGCCACGGTCGGTACTCGAACCCCAGGAGTTCCCGGCCAGGGGCACTGCAGTGACATCAGTTGATACCCCGTGCCACATCTCCTGGTGTGCCCGCCGAGATGCCGCATCGATGCCGGGCGAGCCTATTGTGCGCCAAGCGCGCGCGGCCTGTCGGGGTCAACATCATCGGAATGTGAAAATAGTTTAAGTTTAGATTTTAACGAAATATTTTCAAGTAAATCGGTAATTTCAAATCATTCAAATGTATTTCATTGCTTTATACATGCAACAGGCTGAAATTACGCATCATTCCATCCACCCGTTTAACTGCAGCCGGGCAATCTGCTGTGAGGAACAATGCGGGATAAATCAGGTAAGTTGGATAGCCCGAAAAGTTAAATTGCCGCCTAAACGTGGGTGGTAATTAACCTCTCGGGGGTAAGTTTTAATTTCTAACGAAACCATATACATCTCTCACAACGCCGCAGTTCAAACAATAATGAATGATTCCTTTGGTTACACTCATAGCGAATATTTTCTAATTAATTCTTGCCAAACACGCTTATATCCATTCGTATTCAGAATTCAACCTGCAAATGTATATTCTGTGCATGTTGTCTGGGATCCCTATCCTATACAAGTGGATTCTGAATACAGATTGAAACGAGCGTTTGGTCTTCAGTTTTGTAATGAGTCTTACAAGTGGTGACTGAGATATGTTAATATTGACAGAAATTCCGCTATTACAATATAACTTTTTAAATGCGAGTAGGTGTCGCAATTCTTGAAAGAATTTTCTTAAATATGAAAACGTATGGAGCATTAAGCGTTGCCTGTTCAAAAGATGTTAATAACAATATGTAATTCGTGCTAAAACGAGCAGATTTGAAGAATCTTACAATATTATTGTATTTAATAATTACTGTTACAGTATATTTGATAATCATTTGCTAGCCAGCGCTATCAGGGTTACTGACTTGTGAAATGTGTATACGTCCGATACTGCTTTACAACGCCGTCACCGCCGCCGCCACTCGATCATATTATTAACTTCTAATTTCTACGTCCTCGTATACTGCGCATGCAGAATTTTTTAAGGCTAAATTATGCATCCGATATATTCATGAATTCACGGAAAACCTGAAAACACTGAGTTCAATGACAGGAATATATTTTCATTTTAAGTTTTGAATTAAAAATATATTTTTTATGCTTTATTTATGTGCAAAATAAAGTGACATATGAAGGGTAAGAAAAACAGAAAATAATGACATTGTAATAATTACATAAATATATAACTGGGAGAATATATATGCTGTAGTAACACCTCTGGTTGTATTGGTGACAGCTGCTCAGATCACATCAGGTCTCAATATGAGAATGGCAATGCCGCGATACGTCATTTTGAAAATAATATAAATACTTATAATTGCTAGGCGATAATATTTCTCACTGTATAGAACATTTTGTATTGTCGAATTTGCGTTGATGTGTCAGCTTTAAAATAATTAGTTTTCGCATCTCGTGCGCTACAATTGGTAATAAGTTTTAGAAGTGATGAGAGATGTTTTAATAAGGTGAGAAATTGAGCTATTGTAATATTAATTAACCACTACAAATGCGAGAAAGTACGTGCTGTTGTAGGAACCCTAGTTTTGTATTTTTTACTATGTCCTTCTTGACAACTCTAGATGTTGAAGGAAAGGGTAGTATGTTTTGGTTATCTAATACGCAGACATGGCTCACCATGAATCTCAATACTAGTACCTACAAGTCTGTTTATTCCTGGTTCCTATTCCTAAAAATACTAACGAGATGCTATTCATTTCAACAACGCATTTTAAAGAAAGTGAACCTTTGGGTTGGGTGCAAATTAACTTAGGAGTACTTTAGAATTTGAAAAATCGGTCTTAAATTGTGTGTGTTTTTTTAAAGATAACTTCGCTTAAGTTAGAAATAAAATATTGAACAATACGAGTTAATAATATAAAAGTATTATTGGAGTTATTGCGACTTTTCAAAAAACCTAAAATGTCTTTTTAAAAAATCCTAAAATTCCGAGCTCTAGTTATAAGCGATATTTCGTACATTAATTACCTAAAATGTTACCGTAACAAACATTCCAAGTAAATGCAAATAAACATTGTTTATTGGAAAAATTAAAATAAAAAGTGGAAATGTCCGTTTGTCGTTCATACAGTTTTCCTTTGGATGAATATATGTCTAAAAATACTAATTGTAAGTAAAACGATCCCGAACGAAACCCTCCCTAAATACTTCTCTATTCCATCCCAAGCCCCCTATCGCTGAGTGTCGGGAATGGCCCGCTGGGCTGGAAGGGTGGAGGGAAGTGCGGAGGGTGTCGTTTGGGGCTGGAGGGGGCGGGTGAATGGAGGAAGGGCCGTGCGGGGAGGGGGATGGGAAAAGGGAACGGGATGCGGAAGAGGTGGAGTGAGCAGGGCGAGGGAGGGAGAGGGGAATGGAATGAGGAGGGTATGTAGGGGTGGAGCGGGGCGGGGCGGGGCTGGGCGGGGCGAGCCTCGCATTCTGGCGCGCGCAAGGGCGCTTCCCCGAAGCATTAGATCTTCTTCATACGCGGAGGCGGTGCCTTTGATGTGGGCGCTACCAAAATATAAATAAACAAGTTACGCAAACGTTGGCTCGACAGCGAGGGAGCATCGCGGTGGAACGCTGACAATGGCCGTCACTCAGCCCGCAGAGAGCGACGCGGGTTCGTCACGGCGCTCAGCCCCACCCCGCACGCCGGCCTTTTGCCACTCCGGTGGCCATCGGCGCCGCTCCGGTATGTGCCACAACAGCCATATCTATCATTTGATTAAAGCGCAACGTCATTTCAAGGTCACGAGGAGGCAGAAGAGGAGGGCACTGACATACACTGGGGGGCGTCGTTACCAAAAAAGTAAGTGGCAACAAAGATCGCCCCCTCCTGCCAGCTCGTGATCTCGTAGGGGGTTACTGTTTTATCCGGAGTATATGGACGTTGCGATTCTACCGATTCAATTCAGGATTTTATTATTTTCTTTCGAATCGGTGTTCGATTATATTGTTTTAGGTTTTTGCTGGAATCGTTTCCAAAATGCGGAATCGAATCCAATTAATACTTTTGATATTTTTTGGTGCACTGTTGACGGATGAAATATGAGTACATTGTATTTTTACCTGTAGCACCATAGTATATCTCAAACACAATGCTATATACAGATTTAAAAGTACCGACAGTCTTTGAAAGAATTGAAACAAACAGCTCAAGCTGTCTTGAACGTCTGGAAAAACACCAAAATCCTTTAGTCTTTACTCTATTAGATAATAGTGAAGAAATCAACCGATTACACAAACTCTTGCAACTCCATTACATATTTTCAAATTAGTTACAATATAAAAATACACATCTATTTCTCAACTTTGAGTCCTAGCCAAAAGTAATAAAATGGCTTTTTCTTCTAGACGTACAAAGACGGTGAAATATACCTCTGGGATACTTTCACCCACAAATGTCGTTATTATCAACTATCAATGTTAACATATTTACAAATTATTTTAACGTAAATATTTTTTTAAAATTTATTTTACGTCAAAAAAAAACAGTTAAAACTGCGTATGACGCGCTATGGGGAAAAGTGAATTGTGTGTACATTTTCCAAATTCTGTGATCCCTACACTAAGTCATACACTACTTGAATTAAAGAAAAAAAAGCTCCCATGTAATAAAACCTATTTTCAAGGATAAATAAACAATAAATTTTGGGCTCTTATCCATGTTGCCCTTCGGAATAATACTTCCTGCCGCCACAACATGGAAACGATAACTTGAATAACTATTTCCCACTGAATTCTAGAAGACGTGCACAGAAAATGAAGTTACATTTATGTTCAGAAGCAACACAAGGGGCCATCTCAGCATTTGCTCAATGGATCAGGGAAACTGGACGAAAAACCTGTTTGAGATGGGGGTCATTGACCCAGAAGCTATACAATACTTGTTACATATTGTTTAGAATTATACAGTCCAATAAATAATACATTAAATATCACTGTTAAAATTAATGTTACTTTCCTTGTGATGCTCAGTATAGTATCTAATTGTATAGAAACAGGTATGTAGCAGAAACGATTTCACTTGGGATTTAAACTTTTCTATCGAATTTAATCGTTTAATGTCATCTGGTAAAGTGTTGTAAAATAATGTACATGTATTGTATGTGAATTTTTTGTAATGAGCTGTTGATACTGTCACCTGATGAATATGATTTCTACGTCTGTTATAGCATCGGCATTTTCTGAAAATATATTCCCGCCCTTAAGCAAGTCATTTTTGACAAAAAACACTGATTCGTAAATAAACAGACAAGGTAATGGTAAAATTCCTAGATTAATGAAGAGTGACTTACATGAATCACGTGGGTGGGATTTGGTTATTATTCGTACAATTCTTTTTTGTAATCTAAAAGTCTGGGAGCTATAAGATGTATTTCCCCCGAATATTATGCCATATCTCAGGCGGGAATGAACATTCGCGAAATATACACAACGAGCAGTATGAAGGCTGACTGAATTTGCAAGAATTCTGAACGCGCAGCATAATGAACTTAATTATGTGTTCAATTCATTTAAATGGACATTCCATTTAAGGTTTGACTGAATTGAGAGACCTAAAAATTTTGTTGCCTTAACATCAGTCAATGGTACACCGTTCATTTTCAATGGAGCACAGAAATGTTTATTTGAAATGGAAAACTGCATTCAAACCGTTTTCTTTTCGTTTACTATCAATTTGTTATTTCGGAACCAATTTGAAACATCTGATGTACTATTTACGGTTTCTTTATTGCAAAGGATGTTCGTATCATCTGCAAAGAGAACCGTTCTTCCGTTTCGAATCGTCGAGGGCATATCGTTTACGTAAAGTAGGAACAGAATAGGGCCTAAAATCGATCCTTGAGGAACTCCACGTGCAATGGATTGTAAATTTACTTTGTTTAGAATAAAAAAATATTTTCAAACTTTTAAGTTTTGCGTTTTCATGATATCTTTAAACTAATGGTGCTACAACAGTATGTACTTTCTAGCAATAATTTAATCACTATATAATATTATAATATGACAATTTCTGTCTTACATTTCAACTACCATTTGAAAAAATCTTAAGCAAATGAAGCGTGAAAATTCATAAATTTTTTCATTCAAACGTTTAAACGAAAACCGTTCTCTTCCGTTGAATTCAGTGAATTCACGTTCTATATAAATGTACTAACGATGAGCAATGCATATTTTAGCCGTAAATAAAATTCTTAGTTTTGTATCAACGTGAACGAAAGGCAGCCGTCATTATCGCATTCTGTTATAAGTGCGGCATTACAACAATCGGTTGCTTGCTTGATTGATTGAATAATGGAATGTGATTCCGGGCGCGTCAACAACTATGGTCATTAGTCCCAGTCCCGTGGGAGATGACCAGGCATTATCCCCGGATGGCCAGATCCGACGCGAACCTACCGTCGGCTAACGGAGGTTTCCCCTAACGAGGTATCTCCCACCTGCGGGGCACCGGCCCAGACTGGACAAGTTCTAAGTCCCCGACCGGTCTCCCGGCATGTGTGGTATTGCAGCGCATATTAGCGTAAGTGTGTGCGTAAGGGGTGAGAATAGGACAAGGAAGAGGAAGGAAAGATCACGCGCAGTCCGTGGCCCGTTTCTTAGGGTACTGCTCCGGCATTCGCCTGGTGTTGATCGGAGAAACCACGGAAAACTACCGATCAGAGCAACCGGCCGCTGTAATTTTCCTCCAGACAGCGACTGAATTCAACCTAGCTGAAAAGCTAGTGTCGAAAATCCTGCCGCAGTCGGGACTCCAACCTACGAACACCCGATCAAAGGCGCTGCAGTAACATCAGTTGATGCACTGAGCTATCATTTCCGGTAACAATGGGTTGCAAAAAGCAACAATGACCGCCAATGCCTATGGGATACACATTTTGCAACTTGGCATTCTTTATACCGCTAGCAAGAAAATGAAATAGAATAATATAATAATGAAATATATTTTTATATTCATAAAAGTTCCCACACCCCATGCAAAGCGAAATCTACTCGTTTCACATTTAACTCAATTAAAGGACGCAATTTAAAATATGTTTTAAATAATTTCTACAATATTATTTTAAAACTTACAATAAAAGCTCAGAGAAGAAATGAACAAAGAAATGTGAAATAATATACAAATTCTGACCTGCGTGGCATCCAACTGTCAGGAATTACCTCTAATACATCCCCGAAAGCGCAGTAAATTCGGAGCGGGCGACTATGTCGCCAAATTACACAAACAATACTCATATTTTCAAAAATTCAACTTGACCTTATTTCAAGACCCGTGTTTGATGAAAACATTTCATTAAGAATAAAACTGTATCTTCTCAATTGTAGTTGTAGGAAATTTTAGAAAAATCATTTTTTTAAATTTTAGAAAAATTAGGAATTTCAACGAAAATGAGACCTGCACAATTGTCTTAAGCATCCTTTACACTATCTAATGTCCTAATTTAATTTGAAAAAATGAGCTGTTTAAAGAAATGATTTAAAGAAAATAAAAATTACTTGTTTGGCACAAAAAGTTGTACCAAATACTCATTTTCGAAAAAATCAAAGTTTTAAAACTTAGTTTTAATTAATTTACAAGAATTGCTTACGTTTTATTATATATTAATGTTCTGAATTTTGGCAATCACATTTCCACTATTCGATAGAGTTTCAACCCCCTCAACCCCCAGTGTGTTGGTGCACCAGTCGGCCCCGATCCTAAATAATATTTACAATAGTGCCTCAAATCGAAAATATGTTTCTAATCGTTATTCCAATTTACTACAATAGATTCCAGTTAAACTAAATACTCTTAATCTGTTTATCTTCAATTCAAACCGAATAAAGAGACAACAAAATTCCGTCCGGAACTTCTTAAACGATCATAAAATAACAATAGCATATTTAAATGATATCCAGCCACGACAAGGCGAATGTTCCTCTATCCCCAATTTCAGTATTAATTATAATGACTGGTTCACAACAAAGGCTTCAAGAGGATTCTAAATTATAGTTCAAAACGACATTAGTCATACCTAGATATCTGTTCCTAACTCAGCAGTCCTAGAAACAACAGCAATCAACATAAACTGTAACGGAAAGGAAGTAGTCATCATTACATCCTTTGAACCACCAAACAAAATTTTTCCAATAATAGAATATGATAACATCTGTTTTCAATATTCCCGAATTAGAACGGGAGATTTAAATTGCAAGAACAGAGTTTGAGGATGCGATGTTGCGAGGATGCATTAGGTTGCCAAACTGCTTCAACTCACTGGAGCGATCACATTAGTATTCGTGGTCATCTAAAACCTACCCACTACCCAGCAGATGCAATGAAAACGGACATTCTCGAAGCAAACCTTATAAAAGGCATCACAACTACCAGAACTAGATTTAGATCGGACAACCTCGCCGGCCTCAGACTAATTACAATCCTTTGTAGAATCGCTGAGAGCTCACAAAACGTCATAAAGTCCTTGTTTTCAAATGATTGCTATCTGCACAACGTGATGCAGTGTGCTATCGGTACATTTGTGATTTCAATTCAAACAAATCCTTTTCGTTGGTTGTTAACTACTGAGGGAAAGAGGAAATACAGATAATCAGCATTAATAGGCGTTTCTGTGTCGAAAGTAAACAGAACTGTCCCACGGGAATGGCCCGCTGCGCCGGGGCATGGAAAAGCGCGTAATTAACGGCTCGTTCGCCCGGGAGGCAACTGTCCGAACTCCGCACTGTTGCTGAGTAGACGAACTATTCAATTCAATTCAATTCAATTCAATTATACTTTATTTAACGTGGCGAGACTCAGGTCAACAGGCCTGCTCTTCCTCTGGCCACGTAAATTGAGCTCCTTTCACCATCTAGCGGAGAAAAAAGGTATTACGTGGGCAACGAAATAGACGTTTTACATGTAGCTCAGAGGTTTCTTTTAAGCTTGAGAATCTTCTACATGCAGTAAATCTATCGCAAGGGACAGCTGGCTTCACTTCTTTTCAGAAGGAAGGAGTACAAAAAATTTCTTTGCCCATAGATCGGGTTTGAACCCGCAAACTTGGTTATAACAGCCCGATATGCTAACCGTTATATTACTAGTGAAGCCGCCAAACTTTGTTATTGTAATATTCATTAAGACTTTTGTTGTTAAAATATTGATTTACTGCATAGTTCATATTTTATTTGTTGTTCCTTGAGCAGAGTGCGTGCTGCTTTTTGAGAAACCATTTTGTGAAGTTTTGTTCAACAGTATTTCAGCTGCTGCTCTCCACTAGTAATAAGAAATAAATCAAACGAGTTATTTCATTTTTACCTCAAGTTTAATTTCAATTTCTTCAACTGTCGATTTCTCCAACTCGACTCATCAACACTCTTCATAAGAATGAATTAAGTAAAATAGATTGTTTGAAATTACTACGCTTCTCTTTTTTACCCCTGTTATTATTAATATTAAACGAACATTTTCGAAACAAAAAAAAATCGAATTTTCCCCTCTTCGAGCGTAGTTTCTACCCACTGTGGAGCGTCAGTGAAGGTTGCGGGGACTTTGCGAGTATTTTTGCCGATGACTCCCACAAGCAGACCGCCCGCCGTCGCGAGACAAGGGAAATTTTTTTGAGAGACAATGGCGCGAGAATGTTTCGCGTGTCTCCGACGTTTTCTCGTATCTGGAAATCTCCGCGCGGCGCCGGCTCGTTTGGGACGGAGGTCAACAAGAGGGATTCGCGAGGATTCTATCTCTGAAACCACAAGGGCGGAGGCGACGCAACGATCCGGTCTGCATGTAAAACGTCTTTGGTCGTGGCACTTACACGACAAGGAGTGCACGGTTGCTTGATAATTGTCACGTTTCGGTTCTTGGTCTAGTTCCGATGGTATGCACGTTCACTGTAACTTATTTTCAGTGCCAATATCCTCGAGTAAGGTTCTCTTTATTCGAACGGTATTCTAGTTTCAGTAGGAAAATTAGTTTCTTCTATCCGTTTTCAAATAAGCAACCCCTAGTTCGGTATCCGTCTGATAATGCTCTACCGTAATGTGATTTCCCTCCTATTCGTCTGGATTAAACGAGATATCGTTTGCCAAGATTTGTAACAAAGAAAGCATATAGATAATAAATAAAGTTAAATGGCCATCATAACATGGCATATAATGGTCTTCGTTATGTAATACTATAAACGATCATGCTGATAACAAAATTCTAATAATAAAAAACAAAATTTAAACTGTCGCTCTTTTATTATTGTAAAATAAAAAAAAATAGAGGTGCAACGGAATGGTATACACTTTTTCATAGTAGTTCGTTTCATAATCTCTTTCGTCTCGAGCCATCTTTACAGTTTTTCTCATTCTCTTCCCATATGCTATCTATCGGCCACCAAAACATTTTTCTTGTATTTTTTGTTTGTAGGTTCCGTGATAGCCAACTCGTGGCTTACCTTTCACCAAGGTGGTCCAGGTTCGATTCCCGAACAACCTCATGTGAAATTTCCCCGACAAAACTAATTTAATTGGTTCACAGGGGCGAGTCCTACACCTGTAAAGTGTCCTAAACCCTACCACTGTCCTAATTCCTTCCCAATTCAGCAACCCAAGACTCGCATCCAACAGCTTTGAATATCTTCTTAGGAGTATCGCCAAGGATCGCACGCGATCTATGTTACTACTAATATTAATAGCATGGTGGAAATAACACCATGATTAATAGCACAATAGTACGTGCATTATACTTGCGGGGGGTTAACGTACCATTAGAGGGTATTATCTTCAAAATGGAATAAGGCACGACTTTTTCCGTCTTTCTCGGTCCTGCCGCTAGTCGCTTGATCTGCAGCACCGCTTGATACGGTCGCGATCACACGCGATTTTGCGGCAGGACCACGAAAGACGCAAAAAGTCGTGCCTTATTCCATCTTGAAGATAATACCCTCAGATGCCACGTTAAAAAAAGTGTAATTGAGCATTATTTGTAATTTTTGCAAGTTTGGAAATTGCAGTGTTCGGCGAAAATAAGACCTACACCACTTTTAAGAATCCTTTGATCTATCGAAGGAATCCATTCCAAGAAAATATTTCTAGTAGTTCTTTAGAAAAAAAAATCCTTTAATAAAACAAAATTTAAGTGAAAACTACTCGTTTTAAACAAAATTGTACATGAACTTGCTCGAATAACTATATAAAAACACATTGCAATAAGAAATAGAGATGGCTAACCAATTTGGACAGTTTCCTCTCTATAGCATATTTTATGTATATTTGCTCCCCTGTCACTTAAAGATCCATGGAATAGTTTCTGACGAGGGACGCAGATTATTAAAAAAATTCATATTTAACGTACTGTTAATTTTAAATCTAAAGTATCTTAATGAAAGTGTAGCCAAGATATCTTATTGTAATAGAAAGAACATTAGTAAGCAAAAAAGGACAAAGGTTTATAAATTTATATTTTACAAAATTTTACACAAAATATTTAAAATTGGTTAAAATTAAAGATGTTCTTTCAAATCTTCTCATTTCTTTGTTAAATTTTCTGTTAAGTTATGTGGCATATATTGTTACATTATTGAGATTTACTGGATATTAACTCGGATTGTGTGAAAAAAATCGTGTGATATTCTTAGTTCATAAATTTGATATTTTATGAGGAACGTGTCTCGACCATTTAAAACAGATAATACTTAATCACATACTTTTAACTACGAACGATTTCAAATGATGAACGCACAATACAGCGTAATATTCACTGTGAACTATTAGCGTTGTTCACATACATTTCTCAGCCATTTACCCATTAAGAATTTCTCTTTAGAACATTTAAATGCGGAAGTAGGTATAAGATGCATTGCAATATTTTCTATTGTAATCAAAGAATGAAACCATTTCAGAAATTAAACTTTCCAACTATTGTACTTGAAATACAATGACTTCGCAAATAACAAACTACGAGGAGAAATATACCACATTTTATTATTGAGTGGACCTTGCTTACGATTATACGTATATGTGAATAGTAATCGTAATTAAGTCATTTACTATCGTTACTGAATTACTAGTAGAGATATAAACTGCGAAAAGTGTATTTAATATTACATGGTGACAACTTATATATAATTCAAGTGCCTCTGATCACCAAAAACTTTAGAAAATGGCCCGTATAAATTTTTCACCAATGGGTGGATTCAATTCATGTCTGATCCAAACATTGCCCTACCTTCCGCTAATGCGGATATGGATACAACAACCCAGAAAGTACTTTTAGCCTCGTGTCAGGAGTTGTTATTCATCATACAAAATCAGTGCATTACTTTAAATCTTCGTCGCCCACATAATGTGAACTCTTTGAACGCTGGCTCGCGTGCGAAACAGGCGCAAGACTAGACGAACAAGAGTCGAGTACAGATGATAGGAGTATTGGGTTCATGCGGAGATTTGGCAAAAGCACGTGAATAAATGCCAAGCAGGTGACATATAAAGTGTTCTTGACATATTTAGTGTTTGTAACAATATAGTAACCCTTATATGTGCTAACATCGTAATAACATTTCAGAAACGACATTAACCAGAAGTTGGTCGCTGTATTGGTTCTACATGCGGAGACGCAAATTTCACCTCATTGCTCTCCTAAAATTGTCAATAGCTATTTTGTAGCCTTAACAATCTTGAACACAGGCTTTCAAAATTACACGAATGTATATTTGTGAGATATATCTCATGTCGTTAATATTTACATGATGGATGTGTTTTAAACATTATTGGATTTTTGAGTAGAAATGCTTTAATAGATAATCAAGATGCTTTAAAAGTTATTCAATGAATTTTCTGGAAAACTCAAAAGTTTTCTCTGAGAAACAAAATTTTCTCAAAAACGGCACCAAATTTTTCCATGAAAATTTGCTTATAGTACCAGGTTTTATTCTCCTATAATATTATAAAGTCATGTTTCAACCATTCAACGATTTCTACCAATAGGGGGCCGAAAAATTATGAAAAGGTGAAAGAAAGTCTTTTGGCCGGCAATAGATGGTAGTTTGGAGTGAGCGTAGGGTAAAACAAATGGTAACAGACTAAAAAGGATACTAAACTAAGAACGAGAAAGTCTGTGCCATTCTGTAGCATCACTAGCTCTAGATGCGAGTCACTTTATTCTTACAAGAAATTTAAACAAGTCTAGAGATGCTAGAGCAGCTCATACTTTCTCGCATTATTGGAAACAGGTACGTAATATTGTAATATTGCAATATATACTCTACTAACATCTCAGCTATATCTGGAAAAAGACCTAATCAATCAATTGAAAGGAAGCGCCTACGGTGCATTCCGCTTTTATTTCGATAGTCAGGAGCAGTTTCTTACTTTTCACAAGTGAAACAAACATGAATAAATATATTTAACTGTTACAGAATACGCAGCACGTTATACAGGAAAGCAAGAATACTTTGAAACAAGTTGGCCTTGATTACATCGAAGTGAGCTAACAATTTATGAATAACATAATCATTGATCAAAACTCCTTAAAGTAAAAGAAGTGTATTTGATAGTTCTACATGGCAAAATTTTGGGCTCCAGGTCGCACCAATACTGTACGGCAGGTTAAAAAAGCTCGATTCTTAAGAGTTCCCCTCCGAGCCGGCAAGGTGAGTGAAATATTTTGAGTTATGATATTGAGTTACTGTAGTTAAATGGGAAATAAATTACTGCTTCTTGCATTTGATTGTTTTATTGTATAAAATAATTGCATTTGTTCCCTACATGACCCAATTGAAAATTCTAATTATTTTGTAAATTGGGTTTAGTTCATTACTTCATTTTCATTTAATTTTGTGCAATTTCATGTGTTATTCCGCACTTTTGAGACAACTTAAGAACTTCATTAGTCATTGTTTTATGAAAGTAATGCACAGCATAATATATATTGGTTGTGAAATTTGGGTGTGTTATTTCTGAATTAGATTTTTACTTTCTCAGCTGGTGTAGTCAGAATTAATGTTCTGTGGGTCCTTGATATCGAAAAATCGATTGACGGCAAAACATCTGTCTGTGAGCTACGGCTGAACGGTTCAGGCGATTTTCTCCAAAATTGATATTCCTCAATCGATCTGGCTGATGTCAGGGCCCCTTGTATTTGAAACCGATATTTTAATTGTAGGGGCACTTTACAAGAAATTGTAGGGACATTTTCAAAATTTTCAAAAAAATGGCTCCATTCTTTTTGAATTTGTTGTTGGATAGTGTAACGGACATTTAAGAGAATGGTGCAGGTCTCGTGTTCGTTGAAAAATACGATTTTTCGAAAATTGCAAATATTCAACAATAAAAATTCGGTATCTTCCCACTAACTAAAATATAAAGGATACAGTTTTCCCTTAATAAAATGTATTCATGAAAGATAGATTTTGAAAAAAGGTTATGTATAATTTTTCGAAAATTTGAGTATTTTTCACATAATTTTCCGTGAAGTATAGGCAATTTTAAATTTTGTTTAAAGAATTTTCAAAAACGGCTCCATCGATTTTGATGAAGTTTTGTTGTTGGATAATCTAAAGAACTTTTAAGAGAATGGTGCGGATTTCATGTTGGTTGAAAACTTTGATTTTTCGAAAACTGAAAAAATTCAAAAATTCTCGACGTCTACAGGAACTACAATTGTGAAGATACAATATTTATTTTAATGAAATGTGTTCATCAAAAACAGATTTTCAAATAAGGTCGTATTAAATGTTTTTGAAAATTTGTATATTTTTTGTGTAATTTGCCAGAAAACATCGTCGTCCACACCGAATTTAATGCGCTTCATGAGCGTAAAATGAATGATAATGCTAGGCAGTTGCATGCTATTTCAGTTAGAATTTGTTTATTTCATATTTCTTTCTTTGTTTCTTACATTCGAGCTTTGGTTACAGGTTTTAAAATTAATCTTCTAGAAATGATTTCAAATTTTGTCAATTTAATTGAGTTAAATGTCAAAACGAATAGATGATTTCGTTTTGCTTAGTAAGAAGTGGGAATAAACAGTAATGCATGTAGAAACCGAGTAACTTTTATCTTTATCATCATCTTGATACATTGTAGATAATGTTGTTTGAAAGGATAATGAAAGAGAAGCAAGTAATGCAGAAAAAGTTGCAAATCTCTTCAACCAACACTTTTCTAGAATTGCGGCGGATCTCACGAAGGGCCTAAAACCACAAAATTCAATATCATACGCTTCCCAAAGAATTTCCGACACGATGTTTATTTCCGAAACTTCTTCCAACGAAATGTTCAGAATAGTAAACTAAAAAATAAGTATTAATCTGGTTAAGATGAATTTCCGGACTGTTTATTAAAATTTTGTGCACCTGCTATTATTCACCCGTTAACTCACATTTTTAATGCTTCTTTATGCACAGGAATATTTCCAGATATTTTCAAAACAGCAAAAATTAAGCCACCTTTTAAAAAAGAAATTCAAAATTTTCGACCAATTTCTCTTTTATCAGTTTTCTCAAAAATATCAGAGAGTCTTTTCTACACTAGAATGGAAACTTTTTTCAGAAAATCTGAAGCGTTTTCAGACTCACAACACTGTTTTAGAAAATCAAAATCTTCGGAAACTGCCATTTTTCCCTTTCTTATGGATGTTGCATCATCAATGAACCAAAATGAAGCACCCATTGGAATAATTTTAGATCTTTCAAAAATTGTTGACGTTATTAACCATAACATCTTGCTCTCAAAATGATCTTCATATGAAATTCGTGGTATTGCTCTAGATTGGAAAACCTCGTACCTTAAAAATCGATCTCAAAGAGTACAAATATCGTACTAGCACGAAAGGACATTATTTACTTATCTTTCCAATTCTTTGCCAATTGAGCATGGGGTTCGGTAAGGTTCGATTCTAGGTCCTCTAAATGTGAGATATGATGTTCATTGTCCATTGTTGGAGTTACTGTACATTTTTTAGGACAGCATATCTATGTTATCTCTTCAAATATCTTTGAAGAGGTAATCAGTAAGAAGTACAGTGAAAGGAATACTACTATTATATTCATAAGTTATTTTAAACATGCAATTAATAATTATACACACAATTTTCAGAGTGAAAACGTCGATAATTTTTTCGCAATCACTATTAGTCGCGATAGTTTTGAGTACTGCATTTATCATGACGCGAGCTGTACTCATTAGCTACCCCTCTGCGCCACCGCAAAGCAAGCCCTTTTCGAGGGTCGCAGCGTTCAGGTTTAGGTGTGGGATCATCCATCATCATCCTTCAAGTTAGTGTTTCGTAACGGTCGTACTTAAGTAATACAGACTTGTCCAAACAAAATTACGCACACGTGTGTAGTATATATTGTATCGAATGTTGTATTTTTGAAGAAGTAAGTGGAGGAGGGGAGTAAGGAAAAGCATGTATATGGCTATTTCGATAGTGTATACAGTGGAAAATTTCGTCTTGTTTTTGCATATCTCAAAGTCTTGTGTTTCGAAAAGTAAAACAGAAAACTGTTTTGTTAGTTGCTGGAACTATCTTGAGGCTACATCCTTGATCCAGGCAAGTGAATTTCAGGAAGATCATGTATAATTTGTGGTGTATTCATATTCTTTTTGGCACTTCATAAATTGTGAGAAACAGTACTTACCCTTTTGAATCGTTACTGCCATATGCAGGTCGCCGTAATCCGCAACCATGGAGCGCTGGGGACACCGGAACTCCCGAACTCCCAAGAGGCCGCCGACTTCCTCCACGCGCCTGCGAACATGACATCACGACGGCGCTGTGACGTCAGCGCCGGACGCAAAGCAGCGTGCAACTGCACGACGACGGCCACGGCGTTTTGCAAGCCGCCCCGGGCCGCGACCCCGGCGCTGCAGGTACAAGAAACAAAGGCGGGAGGGATCGTTTACATTTCCATTAACACTTTTTAACATCCACTCGCTGCTTTTTTCCTAGCGCGAGGCGAGGAGAGCCTCATCACTGGCGGCGAAACGGAGCAGCGATGGCGTAACGTCTGTCGTCAACGCAAAAAGCAAGGCCGCGCGCGCGAGGATTCGCCCGCGAGTCAAACGCCGCCCACGGGAAGCCTCGGCGTGGGCCGCCAACGGGAAGCAGGGGTGGCCTACTTTCACATACGATTTCGGATACCCCTTCCAACTCCAGCACCTTTCCTGCCTTCTTCGGTTCCTTCCACTTCTTCGGTTCCTTCCACTTCTTCGGTTCCTTCCACTTCTTCGGTTCCTTCCACTTCTTCGGTTCCTTCCACTTCTTCGGTTCCTTCCCCTTCTTCGGTTCCTTCCACTTCTTCGGTTCCTTCCACTTCTTCGGTTCCTTCCACTTCTTCGGTTCCTTCCACTTCTTCGGTTCCTTCCACTTCTTCGGTTCCTTCCACTTCTTCGGTTCCTTCCACTTCGGTTCCTTCCACTTCTTCGGTTCCTTCCACTTCTTCGGTTCCTTCCACTTCTTCGGTTCCTTCCACTTCTTCGGTTCCTTCCACTTCTTCGGTTCCTTCCACTTCTTCGGTTCCTTTCACTTCTTCGATTCATTGTTGAGCTTGAAAAAATAGGGATATGATAAGTTAAGAACCTCATTCTTTAAGACCGTCCTAGGTGGCTCAGGACATCAATTGATGTCACTGCAGTACATCTGAACAGGAGGTCCAGGGGTCGAGATCCAACGATGGCAAGATTCTCGACAGTAACTACATCACTGGATCAAAATTCAGTCGCTGTATGGAGGAGAATGCTTGCGGCGGGCTGCTCAGATTGGTAGTTTTCCGTTTCTCCGATCAACTCCAGGAGAATGCCAAAGCAGTGCCCTAACAAACTTGCCACGGACTGCCAGCGGTATTTCTTTTCATTGTCTTATCCTCATCCCTTACTTACACTTACACCTACATGTCGGAAGACCATTCAGAAACTTAAGAGCTTGTGCCAGAAACACTGATCAATCAATGTTTCCTTAGGGGAGGGGATAATTAAACTTCGCAACTGAAATATTGAATATACAACGGTTTAAAGGTGGTTATTAAAGTGTGGACAAAATATAACTTTGCGAGACCTCTTGGCCGGCAGTGCGATCGCTATCCTGGAAGAGTTGGCGTTGCAGCTGTCGGAGAGAACTTTCGAAAGAGATCGAAGATGTTCGATGTAAGACTGATAAAAGAAATGAGATCTATCTGGTGTTGAAAATATGATTGGGGATTCTGTTATGCTCATGGGACCTATCTTAACACAATTTATAGGTGCAGAGAGAGGCATAGCTGAAGCTTAATTTGAGGGGTAGAGCTCGTCATAATTTGCCCCTCCTTGGTAGGGACCTATCACACTTTGGGATTCGGAAGATACGATCAATCATAGAGAATTTGCGTACGCGTCACACTGGAACAAACTCGCAAAAACGTAGTAATAATTCGAAAAATGAAAGTCGGCGTTAAGAATTTTGAACTATTAAATATTCAGACAAATACTTCAGATCCAGAAAGTTATTTTAATTGTTTTTGTCTTCCTCAGTGTCTCATAAAGTTAACGTTGCTCGCTGATCAATCGAGTTCATTGATTCTTGTCGACGATATTTCTTACGAAAAAAAGGTTTTAAAGTATATTTTGTTGATTACTTTTGTATTTCTGAAGAGAAGGCACTTGTAATGTTAAATACATTTGTAAGGAAAATATCTAATGTTTTTAATTTTATATGAATGAATTCTATACAACCTATGCACTTTAACGACATTAGAAATAAGTATTATATAATTTTTTATTGTGCGTGTGCTCGCCTCAATCAATTTGGTTTTATTAATGAAGTGTAATGTACTTAATGAGAATATTCCACATTTAGCGACACTTATCTGCACCTTTTTGTTTATCGCAATTTTACTAGAATGCTGCCTAGTAAGATTTACCGAGTTTCTTCAATAATCCAACAGCTCTTGTTCAAAGAATTGTCATATATAAGTAGTTGGATGGTCAGTTGAGTTTTTGACCTGCGTTCTAGGCCAGTTTTTATTGTCCTTTTTTGCCCGTGGTTTAAGAAATCAAACCAAATTTCTAAAAAGCATTCAAATTAATAACAAATAAGCGATTCAGTGTGCAAGTTGAAAACATAATCAATGACCGGTTTTTATCGCATACTTTGAGGTACTAAACTCTTGCGTCGATGCTTCACAATGCAATTGTCTCCCTTTATTTCCAACACTCAGGTTTCGATAATACAGAGTTCAAAAAAACAAACATCCGTGCCATTGTTTTTCGCGTATTTTCTTTTATCTGTGAAAAAAATTTAAAGAAAAATTGGGAGAGATTTTTGATGTAATGATTTTTTTAAAAATTGCGTTAATTTCAAGCATAAAGTACACAAAAACGACTCTTTAAAGAAATGAAACATGACACTTTTTATTGAGAAAATTTTTAGAAGAGATTTTGTTCGTGGCAAATATCTCAATCTTGCATTTTGCAGTTTTGAAATGTTAAATTTTTGCAATTTTCGAAAATAAAGTGTTTACTGGAAATGAGACCACGACTTTTACCGTCTTTTGATACGAAAAGAAAATTTGAAGCAAACATTTGGGGCCATTTTTGAGAAAATAATTGTTTAAAAAATTGCCTATATTTCTCACAAATTTTACAAAAGCTGTTCACGTCTTCGAGAAATTGTACGTAACCTTATTTCAAGACTTTAGATTTCATTTAAGAAAAAAATCACTATTTGCAATAGGTGTTATAATTGTGGGACGACTGCAAAAACATCGAACTTTTGCAATTTTCGAAAAATAAAGAATTTAAACGAAAATGAGGTCTGCATTCTTCTCTTAAACGTTCTTAACGCTATCCGAGGACAAAAATTGGAGCCATTTTGAAAAAATATTGACAATGTTGTTGAGGATTCATCCAAAGTATCCCAAGAAATCAAAATATCCGTTTCAAACGGAGATGGTCTTGAGATCCTTTAAATCAATGACGAAATTTCAAAATTGGCAGAACAGTTGAAGCGGTACCGCTGACCACTGTCGGGCTGACGGACAGAGACAGAGGCCCGACAGAAAGACGGACAATCAAATGATTTGCCGTCAAATGATGAAAACAATCAAATGATTTTATCAGTTTTTTTATCAAGATGATTTTATCAGTGATTTTATCAAGAACCCACAAAACATGGGTTCTAATTTCACATCATGATAGGAGTAATTTACTATTTACGGGAAAAAAGATTTTTTTCACTTATTCGTTTCCAGGGCCCGACAATAAGAATTTTTCTGAAGAAAATTCGCTGTTTTTCGGGGCACGATTACAATTCTTTCTCCTCTTACGAAGTAGGAGCACGAAAATAAAAATAAGTGTGCTAATGATTATTTAATTTAGATACATCGATTTCGACAAATTGATACAACACAAGTTTCGCACAATATACTGTATTATGAGTCTGAAGGCGAAGCATGATTATTTCAAAATTTTTTAAAACCACATTTTCTACAATACTTTATTAAATTATTACTAAAAAGTCGATCAGAAAATGAATATTAATGAAATTACAACTTCTCCTGTGGAAGGTAACGTATTAAGCCCGCAAATTTCGAAATCTAAATTGTTTGCACATCTTCGTTTTTTCTGTATTCTGCATAAATCAGGCACATGAGATACAGAAACGAGATTAAATTTATTTGATTATTTTCGTTGCTAAAAGCTGTTTTTGTGCAACAGAACACGATTGAAATTCTTTCGAAATCTGTTTTAAGTCGTCTCTGCCGCAAAGATTCGGAATTTCCTCGGAAAACCCCAACCTCAGAGCATACGCATACCAGTTTTATTCCTGACAATACTCATCACTCTAGTGGAACTCCCCCCACTTTAGAGAAAGGCAATGGAATGGCATGTCTTGAAAGTCGCGGGAGGTGTTATTTAGGGCACCTGAATAAATAATTGTCCGATAACAGAATTTTAAAACTAGGAAAGAATGTACAACGGTTACGAATTTATTCCAGTCAGTCGAGTCAGCCAAACCGCAAGAGACGTTACGATTTCGTGTAGCCCCTTGGTGGTAGCCGGTACAGTAAAATTCCTTGAATTTTAGGTGGGGTAAAGAGAGTATTTAAGGAACAAATTAATGACTCCGTAACAGTATTATTTAAAATTTCTACTAAAATCTTGATTAGAATTATTGAAAAGAGATTTTCTCCAACGTACTACTCCATAGCGCATAAAGGATATTATCGTTACTCATTATTTAGGAAAAAAGATAAATATATTTATTTTTCATGATCGATTTTATTGAATAGGCAAACAAAACAATAGAAGTATTTTTATAGCAATTACTCATTATACTCAATATTGTTTAGTAGATCTCCGAGTTTTGTAGAAATACAAAGACAATATATTAGAGGAAAATAGTTGACTGCTCAACAGCACCTGCTTTCTCGCATTATTAAGAACGGTTATGATTGCAAACTCTGCTCCACTAACACCTCAACCATCACTTGAAAATGTCCAAACCAATTCAACCAAAGCACATACGGCAAATACCGACAAAAGCCAATAAGAGTAGTAATTTTCTACTTCTATAAAATAAATGAACATGAATAAATCTCAACTGTTATATTTTCCAGCACAATATATAGATAAGCAAGAATAATTTCACACAAGCTTGCCTTGATTACATCGAAGTGAGCTTCGAATTGTTACTTTCCCGCGAACTACTTACGTAGTCTAGAGAAACGCTGCGGGAATAACCGATGATTTTTACAAGAAAAACCCTTATTCCCGCGCCACGATAGGATAGATATTGAATTAAGAAATTGAGGATAAATATTGTTTCTATATGTAATAACTTCCTCTAACACATTGTGCAGTCTGAATCCATGTTTTGTGGGTTCTTGGCACAATTGACGATTCGATTGACGGCGAAACATCTGTCTGGTCAACACTAGCGCCTAAACCGTTCAGATGATTTTTTCTAAGGGTGATAATTCCAATCGATCTGAAGGAACTCGATACTCAGCGAGTTTGAAACGGATATTTTCATTTTTGAAGGAATTTTACATTAACTCTCAACATATTCAAAATTTTCCCAAACAATGGTAACAAATGGTTTTGCTATCAAAATTCGACGTTTCCCGGAACAGGATTACCATTCTTCCTCTTCTTACGAAAGGGAGACGTAAAAAATTAATTCTTTTTTGTAAGGTATGTGTAAGCATGCGTACCATCTTAGTTACAAAAGAAAACGAAGTCGAGAGTAATTAAATGTACTGTTATCCAATCTCAACCATCAAGTTGTTCGAGGCGTGACATTGTTTGAACTGGTAGAGGTAGTTGAAATAACGGGCGGTTTCGGGGAGAAGGGTGGGTGCCGGAAAGATAATTTTAAATAATGTAACCTTTTGATCGTGCTTATGTTTATACTTGATACAAATTAAACAAGAAACATTATTTTGCACAAGATTGACTATTGAAGAAAAAACGTTTGTACTTTTAGCTTCAAGGTGGGAGTCTCAACTCGACCCCGAAACGTCGCAAGAAATTACCTATTATAAATGTAATCTGCTGATGAATATGTTTTTTTTATTTTAAAAGGTGTCTGTCTAAAAATTAATGGCCAAAGAAGAAGCGATATAAATGAAGACCTTCGCCCTGAAAGTTGTAAAATTCCTTTATACGTACAAAACGCAAACAGTATGTGCAAATCAGTGGTAAGTCTCCTTCACTCTGGGATACGAAGTGGAAACAACAAAAGAGCTGATACACTTTCAAGAGATCCTAGATATCCTGCATGCATGTGCACTCTCCAATCACATTCTTTACAATTCAAATCTTATTGGAGATTGAGGTTATTATAATCTCATGTATTTAAAGGCAGTAATTTCTTTTAAAGACCTCGTTCACCAATGTTTTTTTTATCGAAATAGCAGATTTATCCAAATGTTAATGTTCAAGAGCTTTTTAAAAAAGACTGACCTTTCACGTGGGTGAAGATTTGTAATGATTGCCCTACTACTTAAAAAAGTCGAAAAACTATCATCGAAACATTCAACTTAATAAAAATGATCCGGCATTACCTGAGCGTTAGGGCATTGTAGGCCAGGTATTGTGCTGGAGTTACCACTTTATTATTACTAAGCGTCGAGATTAAGGTGCTAATGTAATAATTAAACAATTAAATCTGTTGTACTGGGGACTTTCCAGTGAGAAAAGAGTTTAGTGTCAATGGGTTTTTCTTCTTCTTCTTCTTCTTCTTCTTCTTCTTCTTATTATTATTATTATTATTATTATTATTATTATTATTATTATTATTATTATTATTATTATTATTTTATTATAACCCATTTAAACTCCTGCGGGGAAAGGCCTTCTGAAGATTCAGAAACAGGTGTAGAAGAGCGTACATCAGATCACCTACGTTTGATGGTAAGATTTAGTAACATTTAATTTAATTCTTGAGCAAAGTTTACATAGATGTTTATATGAAGTTTTCACAGATTATTTTTCCTATCGGAGTTCATCTATTTCAGCTTGTTACACATACAGTCATCCCACTAAATTTCACGGTGATTTTTTATAAATTTGTCAAAAATCGTCATCTACCTTAGCGTCTTAAACACTGAGAATTTTAAAAAAATTAAAAATGTCCCCCACTACCATCTAACACTTCTGCCCAATTGGTGCGCTGCGGCACGTGCAGGTAGTGAGGAGGGGAAATTGTTAAAAAGAGAAGAAAGCCAGCCCGGCGCCGTGTGGGCGTGGGCTGTTCCGTGTCTCTTGGTGGGGCGGCAGCTGCAGGCGTGAGGCGAGGGGGCGCGGGAGATTTACGGGGCGCGTGCACCATGTGGCTGCGGGGGCGCGCTGCGGGGGGTAGGCGGTGGCGGCGGCGCCACGACCTGTGGCCTGGAAGCGGCACCCGGCTCCACGCGCCACAGCCCAGGGTGGGGAGGACGACGCAAACGCAGGCCACGCGCCGAAGATGCGCTACAAAATATTGCACGGAAAATGCTAAGCCACTTTCTTCCATAAGGAACTGTATTACTAATTTCCGAAGCGTACCGACTGATTTCTATTGGTAACGGTGGCTCAGGTCATACTCTTCTATAAGGAACTGTATTACTAATTTCCGAAGCGTACCGACTGATTTCTATTGGTAACGGTGGCTCAGGGCATAAAGGAACTGTATTACTAATTTCCGAAGCGTACCGACTGATTTCTATTGGTAACGGTGGCTCAGGTCATACTCTTCTATAAGGAACTGTATTACTAATTTCCGAAGCGTACCAACTGATTTATATTGGTAAAGGTGGATCAGGGCATACACTGATGTTACTGCAGTGCCTTTGACAAGGAGGTCCTAGGATTCTAGTCCCGTCGACGGCAGAAATTTAGACACTAGCTACATAGCTAGGTAGAATTAAGCCGCTGTTTGAATGAGAATTCTAGCGGCCGGCTTCTCCGATATTTTTCCGTATTCTCCGATCAACACCAGGCGAATGCCGGAGCTGTACCCTAACAAATGAGCCACGGACCGCCCACGATCTTCCTCTTCCTTGTCCTTTCCTCACCCCCTTACTTACACACACACACCACATGTACTACACTCGTGCACATGCCGGAAGATCAGTCGGGAGATAAGAGCTTGTTCCGGCTGGGGCGATGCCACGTTGGTGGGAGATACCTGGTTATGGAAAATCCCCGTGAGCCCACATAGATCGGTGCCGATCCCACCATCCAGCAGGGGAAGATCATCGCCATCTTCCGAGATGAAAAAAAATGCAGTATACTTACAGGACTAATGACTTTATCTGTGGATGGGCCCGCATTCACTAATCAAGTAAATCAATCAAACCGACTTTCTCATTCTCAGTGCGTAACTGGTAGCGCTACCGCTGACATAATGCGAGCCTAAAATCCTAGGTACTCCTCGCCCGCTTTTAAATATTTTCTTTTCATGTGATGCGTTATGGAGCAGCACCGGGTTTTTTATTCTTGTTGGTGTGTAAAGAACTATTTTACTACAAATCCTTATATACCATGCTATTGCAGTGTTTGCCAACACCGTTTTTGTTAAAATAATTAGTTTATTGTTGTTTTTCGAGAGTATTTAATTTTTGTCCTTGAGCAGTGAGCGTGCCACATTTTGGAACACCAATTTCTGTGTCTTTCCAAAAAGTATTATTGCTAATTCAACCGTCTAGTAATAAATAATTTGCATACATTATTTTAAACTTTTGTTCACACTTTTGTGCTTATTTAAAATCTTAAATTTGGAACTAAAATACGCATAATTTGAAAACGTTCGCTGAAGAGAAATTATGAGACCTCTCTGATCAGGGCCCGGAATAGATGACCAAGACTGTGAGAACACGACATAATCGTAAAGCGGTTCTCAAACTTTCCCAGGACCATAAATATGGTTTTTCAACAAGAACTAGTAGAAGCCTTTTATCATATCGTAGCATCTTGTCCAATTCTAGCAAAATTCGAATAAATGAGTATGGCGCTCATAGTTACCTCAACCTGCAGATCTGAAACACCTCGAAAGTTCTAAACACAAACTAAAAGTGCTTCAAATAAACACCAAAACATGTGACGTTGGTCTGAATGACCAACAAATCCATACTTGTCTTAAGATAGCGAGAAATAAACCTCATATCTGGGGATTTGGAGAAAAAATAATATCTGCTATCTTGTAGACGTTGCTCTCCCATGTGACCCGAACGTCTTAAAGAGGCAGAGAGACGACTTTAATGTAAGAGGTAAGTTTGAATATCGAGATCACGCGTACCTGGGGTACCAAAACACAGGTCGTACCAGTCGGTAGTTTTGAGAGCTCTGAGATTTGTTTCCCTTAATTTGTATAAAAGCTTAAGCAAACCCCCGAATCACTCAAAATACTGGGAAAGAAGTTACTGGAAACAGTTCATCACAACAATAACAGTTCAATACTTAACGACCAACATTTTCTCAGTACCCCTTGCTGTAGAATGATTCAGGTGAGTGGTTCTTTAGAGTGCAAGGCAAGACTGTGGTACTCGCTGCATTCCTAATCGAACAGCATACTCATTGTACATCTCACAACACTTTCATTATTACTTATACCATACCAGTATATGTTCTACAGTTATAAAGTATTCAACTGATAGTTATATTTAAATTCGTACATCACAGCCTCGGGATTACACTCATTTACAGTTACAATTTTTATAGGCTAACGTAAAGAGCTTGACCATTGAAAAAGGAAATGTAGTCATCTTCAGTGACGTAAGCCACATAAAAGGAAAGAAAAGAGTAGGTTTTTTGATAAAGAAATATCTTAAAGATAACAGTTGAAATCATTGGCGTGATTGAGATGGTGGTCGTTTTAAAATTATCTTTGAGAAAAGTTATCATAATCCAGCTCTAAGCACCAACAGAAAATAGTTCCGAAGACAAAATTGAAGACTTTTATAATGATCTCGACGTAGCATTTGACATTCAACGATTCAATATTGCAATTGTGTTTTGAGATTTAAACAGTAAAGTAGGTAACAAATAGGGTCTCTGAGAAAATACCTTAGGCCCATATGAATATGGGCAAAAAAATGAAAGAGGAACAAGATTAATCAAGAGATAAAGATTAAAATTAATCAATAAGTGAAAAAAACTCAAGATGATGAATATCTTTTTTAAGAAAAAAAGCGAAATACAAATGGACATGGTGTTACCCGGATGGTTAAACAAAAAACGAAATAGACCTTATGTTAACGAAAAGAACAGGGCTAGTGAGGAACTTAAATATTACAGAGAAAATACAATTTAATTCGTATCACAGAATGGTGAGATCAAAAGTGAAACTTAATTCCAAAAGAATTGCAGATAATTCATCAATAGTATGCTTTATAATTCTAATAACATTGATTACAATACATTCAAGCTAGATACATAGGGCAAGACCGTCAGGCGGACAGACCGATCGGCGAACAGTCCAGGAGTTATGAAAAAAATAACGTTTTCGTATCAGAGTAAAAAAAAAGTATTTTCGTCAAAAACTTGAAATCGATTTTTCGCAGCCCCCAACATAGTTTCTTTGTACTATACATACGAGATAATAGAAACCTGTACTTGGTGCCGTTAGAAGTCTTAGTATTAAAGAATCGATTGTGCTAAGCAGAAAATACGTAGGTTCAATTTTGGTAATGCAAGAATTGGTTCCAAAAAATAGGACAACGTTCGTAATGTTTAAAATTACATGTGATTCAAAGAAAATGTTTAAAATTTGTCCTTAGTCAAGTCTCCTATTTTTTTTTAATTTCGCGCTCTCTTCTCAACTATCATCTATTGGAATGTAAAAGATATTTTTCCACATTTTCTTAATTTTTTTCGGATCCCTAACAGAACAATTGAAATATGACTTTTGAAGCTGATATTCACCCAACTTTCGAGTTTACACGAAACTTCATCAGATATTATTTGATGCAATTGTTCTCACAAATATAAGAAATGTCAGAAATGTAAACATAAACGATGTGAGAGATGTTCCAAAATATTATTTTTATGTAATTTTTGAAACAAGCAAAAGATTTCAACAAAATGACGTTTATGTTTCTCATGACGTTTATGTTTCTTATGACTTTATGTGCATTAAGCACTATCCGTGCAAAGCGTATAAAGAAAGATTTGGATCAGTTTTCGAGAAAAAGACGTTTGAGCATTTCCGAAAAGGCGGAATTTGCAGCTTATTTTTACAGAAAAGGTTTTGAGTTTTTAAGAAAATTTATAAGACATTATTTGCTGTTTTGCATACAAAAGTGCAATTATTAGTGATATTCAAATCTCCGACTTTGTAAATATTAGCGACGTGAGAGACATGTAAAAAAACGTTTCTGTAATTTGTGAAAAAAAAACAAACAAATAATACAGCAAAATTGCGCTTATATCATCATATACAGTACTTTTAGAACTATCCGTACAAAAAAATTCAACAAAGAAATTGGTGCCATTTTTGAGAAAATATTGTTTTAAATAAATAAAAATAAATATTGCCCATATTTCACTCAAAATTACTAGAAAACAAGTAATTTTCTTAAAAAATGTACATAATAATAATTAAAGAACATAACATGGAGAAACGTTTTATTAGAAGAAAAAATCTTTTTATTCAATTTTGTAGTTGTAGCAAGATGCCAAAAAATATTTTCACTTTTCTAATTTTCGAAAATTCAAAGTTAACGGTGAAAATTGGACCTACACATCTTTTTAAGTGTATTAATTCTATTCTTACTAGCAATTTAAAGAAAAACTTTGAAGCCATTTTTGAGAAAATCTTGAATGAGTTCTAGGAGCTTCATGTAAAGTATCTCCAAAATTTAAAGAAAGTTTTTCAAAATCTCAGAGCTTTGAGTCGAGCCATATCGACCGCGGAATATTCTTTTTGGGAAAAAATATACGAATAATTTATATGCTAGAGTAGTTCACAGAGAGACGGGCGCACAAGGAGATGGATGGAAGTTAAAAAAAAACAAAACACTTTTTCGGTTTTAGGGGACCCCAAACCGGGTATTTCAGTTGAAACTTCGAAATGGATTTTCTCTGGCAGTACATAACTGTCTCTATACTACGTACGTATACGTCAAAGTACAATTGAAGCCCTTTTTGATAATGTTCTACAGGATTTATAAAGTATCCCAAAAGGTAAAAGAAACATTTCGATGTCTCGTCGAGTTTGGTTAGATTAATCAGAGAATATACAGTTTTGAAAATATCTTTTGTAAAGTTTACGCGAAAATGTTTTTCATAGAGAAATGGCTTCATAGACGTTTCCGAAAAGCACATTTCAATATGCGGGATCCCCAAAACTGGTGTGTCCGTCAAAATTCCTACATAGATTTTTTTAGCATTATATTTAACTTCCTCTGTACTACGTGTTCGAGAGTGTAAAAATCTGATTCTTTATTACCATTACGCAAATGTTGCATTGAACTACCACCAATTAAAGAAAAAATATTTCTTCTTCAGATCGCAAGTGTTTAGAACATATTTTAAATGGAAAAATCGGAAAATATACAGATACAAGGAATATCTTTAGAATAAGCAACATAAATTAGGACTAAATTTCTCTAATTTCTCAACAACACTGAATCAATTACGTGCTCACGAGTGGCCCTATAATATTAATACACTCCATGATGTCGTTTAAATCTCTATCGAGAATATATGGAGTAGGGACGTAGCGTAGTGGAAGCAACAGGGGCCCCCCGCCCCGGGCGGCACTTTTAAGGGCGGCAAAATTTCATAATAAATACTAATAATATCTTGTAAAATTTTGAATCATTTCATTTCATATTTTTGTCGCACCTACGATTCGGACCGATTGAAATGAACACGAAATCTTTCATTACTTATTCTGTGACGACTTCTTTAAATCAATGCATAATAATGACATCTTGCTCATTGTAGCGACTGGCAACACCATCTACACTGACTTATAGGAATTCCCCGTATTTTATTTCGTGCTTGGATTTTTTATGACTAATATTCACTGAGAATGACTTTTATTCTATAAATAATAGTGTTCAATATTGTATGATAACATCTGCAAATTAGATGACAGTATTGATAAGTCCCTTCAGGGAGTGACGCTTTGTCAATTTAAAGAAAACTTCATTGCTGGATCGTCAGTAGTCCAATTCACATTAATTTAATCGTACATAGTATGCATGCGTTTTGAGAACTGTGATTTTAGTGTTCATAAGTACTTCGTAAGTCATTTGTTGAAAATTGTATTGTTCGTATACGTATACATTCGACTATGTATTAAATATTTTATTTACGTCTTTTTATTTTAAATTGTGTATGTTTGACTACCTGCTACGTTGTTCAAGTTTGTATATTTTAGTCTTTTAAATTGAAACACCTAAATAAGGGGACGGTGAAATTTTCGTCCTCCTCCTCCTCGAGCGGCTGATACCCACGCTACGCCACTGATAGGGAACATCTTGTCAGTGTATCTAATTAGTATGCACTGCGCTACTAACATTCTGAAAGAGAAACATGATACACCGCTTAGAATTCCATTCCGTAGAACGAGAGGTCAAGAGAAAGACAGGGAGACTGCCAGACAGAGAAAACAAAGAATGAGTCAAATTCCCAAAAAACATTGACATTTCCAGGGTGGCAAGAGAGTACATGAAACGAACTCTGCGCGGAGAGTTGACTTTAGTAGCAAGCTACAGACAATCGGACCTGGAACACGTTTCATACCCTTCGAGAGAGACCAGAATCTGTATGTACTTAGAGGCTGACGGAGGGGAAACAAAGCGCGCGTCCAGACCGCGGCCGGGGGAGGGCGAGGGGGGCGGGGCCGCGGGGGAGTCACGCGCGACTTTAAATTCGGCGCGGCCTTGATCGGCGCTCGTGCGGGGGCGGGGGCGGGGCGGGGGGAGAGGCGGGGAGAGGCGCCGCGAGGCAGACGCGATCTCAGCGGCGCCGGCTCAAGTGGCGGAGGCGCCGGAGATGACGGCGGCGGGGGCGACGGCTTGTAAATAGTACGGCGGCGCGCCCATTCGTCGACGTAACCGCCGGGAACCGCGCCGCGCGGCCTGTTAAATATTTATTATTGCGCTGCGATCTGGACACTTTCATCTGGCGGCCGCCATAACAAACCCGGCGCGCGCGCGCGCGAGCTCCGCCGCCGTCGCCGCCGCCGCCGCCGCCGCCGCCGCCGCCGCCGCCGCCGCCGCCGCCTGGCGCCACAGCAGGACCCCGCGCCGCCCCCGCGCCGCCCGCACGGAAGAACGTGAGGTGCCCGCGCCGTGCCGCATTAGCTGCGCCCAACCCACCTCACCTCACCTCACCTCAGCGCTCGCGCCCGCCGCCGGATGTGGGCAGGGCGGCGGAGGCGGAGGCGGAGGCGGCGGCGGAGGCGGCGGCGGAGGCGGCGGCGGAGGCGGCGGCGGCGGCGACAGCGGGCGAGGCGCCCACCGGCCGGCCGGGCGGCCACCGCGCCGCCGAGCAGAGCGGTTTGGGGGGCGGGGCGAGGAGCCCGAGCGGATGTGCCCTCCGTATACGGGCACGGGCAAGCAAGGGCCCGGCCGGTGCGGCGGGCGGGCGAGGCCGGCCCGGGCCGGGCCCAGGTCCAGCGCCCCAGGTGCACCACTTACACCCATCGCAGTGGGAGGGAACTCTGGGATCCTGCCGCAGCGTTTCACATGCAAATGCCACATTATAAAAATCTCTTGCCAAAAATTTTAAATCTTGGATTTCCATGCAAATCGTCCACTGTTATACTGAGTAATTTCGTATTTAACGTTTGCTGTATTTGGTAAGACAAAAATATTAACGTGCAAAAATTTACTATATTTAGGATTACTGTCACTATGAAACGTAAGTCCTTAATTATTGTCTGTTAATATTGCTTAGATTAAACTAGTTTTAAGTTGGGTTTAAGAGAGTCTAGGATATAAATTATCACTAATGTCCTTTTTAGCGCACAATCCGAAGAATGCCGTAGCTAACTGGACGAAGAAATATGAAATATTTTGGGGCGTAGCTAGGACAATTTGTGGGGAGAGGGAAAGAACATGGTATGTAAGAAAATGAAAGGGCCGATTCTTGTTAATTTCATCTCAGAAAAGAATTTGAAACTAGTTACGCCACATCAGTACTTTTTCTCGAATTATTGGTAGCTGTTGGGCAATACAGCTCCGAATTCACCCTTCGAAAAACGCGAACTAGTAACTCAAAATTAGTTGGAGACTAATATATTTAAAAAGTTTACAAGAAATAATTCATATAAATTTAATCGAGGAACACATTAATTTATAAATATAGCTCTAGCTTCAATTTTGAAGAGGAAGAGCGTATACGGGGAAGAACTGTTGCCTTTTTCGAAAATGTATAGGTTTGAATGAAATTAGACTGCATAATTTCTGTAAGCCAACTTAGTTCTATTCGAATTCCAATTTTAAAGCAACAATATTCAGCCTCTTTTTTAGAAAAAAAAATTTGTTTTTTAATCTCTATGAACACCGAACCTAAAAATTCTAGACGACATGACATCAGCCAGATTGGATGTGGAATTGTCATAGTACTAAAAATACTTTAGAGGTAAAAAACTGTACTGTTTAGACGCTAAGGTCTTTTTGCAGAGTACATTTATGAAGCAGATTGGCCTTACAGAAAATAAGCAGTTTAATATGCACGTTTTATATATGAAAACGTTTCAGTATGTTCGATTTTTAATTTCTCGATCTTAAGCAGGAACTTCTTAAGAAGAGAATGTCATGTAAAGCTGTGCGAAAAAACGGGGAATTTTTGGCAGAAAAAGCCTTATTATTGTGCCCTGGTAACGAAAAAGTGGATAAATCCAGTTGCTAAATTTAGAAGAAAATCCTCTAATACGTGGTGTAGTCAGAATCAATGTTTTGAGAATCATTGATACAGAAAAATCGATTAACGACAAAACGTCAGTCTGGCCGTCCGTCCGTCTGAACAACGCTAACAGATAAACCGTTCAGACCATTTTCTCCAAAATTGATATTATACAATAGATCTGGCTGGTGTCGCGGCTTCTTAAATTTGAAAGCAATATTTTAATTTTGGATGGTACCTTACATGAAGCCTCTCGCTCACATTTTTAAAATAATGGTGTCATCGATTTTGATTAAATTTTGTTGTTGGAGAGTCTGAAGGACGTTTCAGAGAATGGCGCAGGTCTCATTTTGGTTGAAAATCCTGATTTTTCGATAATTGAAAAAATTAAATATTTTTTCGAAGTTTTCCTACAACTACAATAATGAAGATATGATTTTTTAAATGAAATGCGTTCATCATAAACAGATTGTCAAATAAAGTAATGTTGAATTTTTCGAAAATATGAGTATATTTTTAGAGTAATTGGGCGTCGAGCCCGTTCTGCAAATTCTCCGCTTCGCGATCGTAATTTTAGATGTGTTTTCTGGCAGTTGGATGCTACATAAGTTAGAATGTGCATATTATTTCTTATTTCTCTGTTCGTTTCTTAGATTGGAGCTTATGTTATCGCAACTTTTTCGAATTCAACCACAAAACACACTTGGCTGGCACACGACCGAACTTGGCTGGCTTAAAGAAGACTGTGTGGCCAACAACTATGAAATACTCGTAATTTTGATCTATTACGTATGTTACCTGTGTAATTACATTTGTCCATAGTAGCCCCCAGTCTACACTATCCCCCTCTCTCTTCTACGACATTACTTTATAGTACACATGTGGCCCTGTACAACAGTGTTATAATATTTAGTTTGAAATAATAATTTAATTGAAATCAGTAGGTAGGCCTATAAAGGTAATTCTTGGAATTAATACAGATTGCTATTTTTACAGCCTGTTTGTATTTCACATTCAAAAATTTATTATTTTAGTTCCTTCACTTTCAGTCACGCACCATTGCACAACCATGGCGCATCAAGGTTTCTTAGTTAAAGAACAGGGACTCCTACCTTTGAATATAGCTTACTGAATGGTAGCTCAGATGTTTCAATAAAATTAAAAAATTCAACAGTAGAGTGCGTGCATTGAACATAATGAAGAACAATGTCTATTTTTAAAAAATGTTTTAATTTCACCAGGCAACGAGTGCATGATCTTTAAATTTACAGTATCCACATACTCATTTGTTGGAGTGAAAGTTGCTCATTGGGAAAAACATATTTAATCAGGATGTCTACATTTTTGTCAATACAAAATTCATATGCAAATGAGATTCTGCCTTTACCATCAACTTGCACATTTTTCTTTTCCAATGTTTTATAAATAAATAGAAAATTTATCTCATGCTAAGTCATTATGAATATGCACTCCCGTATTTTGCTTGAATTACAACAAATTGTTTTCACATTCTCAAGAGGGACATACAGGCATTTATGTATTTCTAGCAACAAATTATTGCTGATGATTCTATCAATATATGAAAACATATCAGTTTAGAACAACATGAACAGCGAAGGGTCTTCATTTACGCTTTGTGTACTTTTGATGAGAAATAATAGTTCACCCTTCTGTCCAAATGATTACTAATATGTCAACAACCGTGCAATAAACACCCTCACTCAGGTGATATGAGATAAATAAACGTCTGTTCTTATATTTTTTATCCGAGAATACAGGAAAAAATAAAGAGAATTTTCAAACATTTATCATCTTAATTAACTGATTACTACTACTTAAAATTAACTTAATCGACTTACACAGGTGTAAACAATTTTATATACACAATAACATTGATACAATTTAACACTGATAATAAACTTCTAAACTATAAAATGCTTTTGCTTTTGCAATGCTTGATGCTTATGAGAAATCAATAAAAAATGAAGTCCTCATTGTTGAAAAAAAACATTTAATTCCTAGCTGTTGATTAATTTAATGAAATTAAAAAAATCTCTGGACTGTTATAAATAAAGTTTTGAAAGATGCCCATTTCATATAACATCATAAAGTAGTACGAATAAACCTTGTTTATTTAATAACTATTACATCTCTGTATAAGTTTGACTATTTCACGTGTAGTATTGTTGACAATATTAAACACATACTGTGCAGTTTGCTGTGCACATTATCAGATTCGCTTTGAACTGGCAATTTTTTCACATTACACAATGTGTGCAAACTTACCTAAATAACGTTTGGTTTGGCGACATTCATCCTGAAAACTTGAAAAATTAGCTAAAGTGAAGTAAAATACTTCAGTGTAAAAATATCAAAAACATCCATTTAAAAACCTGTAGTACATAGTTGCATGTATATAGTACAGTCTAATTAATATATATATACTAGTCACAATAACTCAAATGTATCTTGGTTTCTTGATAGAATCAAGGGCAATTATTCTAAATTTTAAGTTTGAGAAAATCATGAGTTTAAAAAAATAAATGCAATGGAGCAACACGAAATATGAATTAAAAATTCATGACACTAATTGCATAAATTTTATTTGCACATTTTCAGGAAGAGGACTTTCCTACACCACTTGAAAACCAAATAAGTTATTACACTTCTTCACGATATTATATCTACTATAAGTAAAAAAAATAACTTATCACATGAATGTAACCATATTTTCTCTCCGAGCCAATATATATGTTTTGTTGTTTCTTCATTGAAATCCGAATTTTGGAAATTGACCAAATCACTGCCTATGAACCAGTGGAACTTAAACTTCATAGTGTGGTCAATCAGTAAACATCAGGCATTTGAATATTCTAGGTCATACTACACTGTATTTTCAGTTTTCCTTTCTATCACATCAATAATCAGAAGGCCACTCGATACTTTAGAGAAGGGAACCCTAATGCTATTTTGCGGTTATCTCTGCAACAATAAATTTATTATTATTAATATTATTATTATTTATATTATTATTATGTTTATATTAAATGTATCCCCAATTAAAGAAACGTATTGGCTTACCCTTAAACATGATTGTGTTAGGATTATTTCATGAGTAAACTCTTTACGGGCTACCAATTCATTAATGACGATACGAAAGGTGTTTGTTCACCATTGAACATGGTTGCGTTTGGTAATTTCAAGAGTTGACATTCGATGGGACACATACCCAGCAAGAAATGCGAAATTAAATTATCCTATTTCTACAGTATTGCCGAAATCCGCACACTGTCCACTGATTAATTTGTAGCTTTACTGCAATCTTCTAAAAGCGCACGAACTCACTACTTCTAACCAAACCTTGTTTGTTTCCTCATTACTCCAGCATTAATTCAACACGATATAGAAATTTCCTTTTATCATAATATTCAGCAATGTCACTTTAAATAAATCATACGTGTTCCCGGATCTCGTTGCGTGTCTCACACATGCACCACTTCATGAAGTACAAGTCACGTGATTTACGTAAAAAAATTAAGGTGTACTTCAAATGAGAGTGAAAACTTGTATAGCATGCAGGATATTTTAACAGCCCTTAAATGTACGAATGTATAGTGAAATGTGTGCGACGTTGAAACGTATAATGAGTGTCTGGCAAGTGCCGCAACACAGGAAAAGCGGATGTGTGCAGGGTGTACAAGCGATGTGGACTATATAGTATGGACAAGAGCAATGCACCAAGTGAAAAATACGTAGTGCTCAGCTGCTTTACAGACCACCACAACAAGGGTTTTGGCGTTTGTTTCAAAAGTGGACATAAACCAAGCTATCATTCAAATCGGACATCAACACATTTTAATATAGATTTTCTAGGAAATTGGACGTAAGTGGGAATTTTTTCTGTTCCTTTTAATCTCAATTACCTCATTAACAAACAGCCTGCATTGAACTATTTGAAAATATATTAATTAAGTTAGCTTTAATTATTAAGAATAGTATTCCATCTCTACGGAACTGCTTAATCTGGCTGATGTAACTCAGGGTGTCATGGATGTCATTGTATTGCCCCTGATCGGGAGGTCCTAGGATTCGAGTCCCGACGGTGGATTTTCGACTCTAGCTAGATAGGTAAGTCGAGTTCAGCCGCTGTTGGGAGGAGAACTTTTTTACAGAGAATTTTAGCGAGCGACTACTCCGATCGGCAGTTTTCAGTGGTTTCTTCGATCAACATCAGGCAAATGCCGGAGCAGTACCCTAACAAACGGGCCACAGAACTTCCGATCTTTCCTTCCTCTTTCTTATCCTATCCTCAGCCCTTATTTACACACAATCTTACATGCATTGCACTACCACAAACATCGAGATCTCAGACATTGTCCCGAGGATGACGGTGCTCCGGTGTCCTCCCTAGTGGGAGATATCTGGATGTGGGAAACTTCGGAAGCCGACGTGTACATGGGAGCCAGATATCGCCAATCAGCGGAGGAAGAACACCGCAACCTCCGCAATGAACATGCACTTCCCTTACGCGACTATTGACCTTAGACATTGACGCGTCCGGAAACACGAAATAATCAATAAATCTAGCAGCTTAAGCCGTAACACAGTAGCGCAATGTATCCAATTTATAAAAATAAATTGTAATTCAATTCCAACCAGTGTTTAATTCCTGTTAAAATAAACAAGATACATTTCACCTCCACAGAGATACTGTAAGGTACATATCGCCTCAACAGAGATACTGTAAGGTACATATCGCCTCCACGGAGGTACTGTAAAAGGGAAATGGAGAAAAAGGGTCTTGCCCGCGGGCAAATCTGACACCCTTGCTCGCAGTTTGCGTTGGCGCCTTTTAACAATTTCCCCTTCACAACATCCCTGTGGAGGCGGAACATTTACATTTTGCACTAATGCATTGCGGCTTTGGTAGTTAAAGGGAGGAGTTTATCTGAAATATTTTAGCTAAGTATACATATACTTATTTCTAGGTTAAATCTAGTAGAAAAATGTGTTTGACACTCTTTGGCCTACCTAATTTGAAGTAAAAGGTTTATTACTATTTTCCCCTTATAACTAATTGTTCAAAACTGTTGAAATAATTAGTCTTCTTTTTTCATTCACTCAACATTCATAGTTTATTTACATAATTTATTTACAGTTTCATTGTTATTACTTACATATTTGTTCCATTGTTATTACTTACTTACATTGTTATTACTTACGTTATTTCTTCAAGCTTTTTTTTTTGCATTTACTCCTCCACAGTACCTCTGTGGAGGAGAGAATTTATTTTTGAAGTCGGATACTTTAAGTTACTACCTTGCGGCTTAAGCAGCTAGAGGGGGCGCGTTGTTTTACTAACTAAAATTTAGCTTAATGTAATCATATAGTTAAAAATTCATGCACTTTGGCATGCGTAACTTACGGGTAACTAAGAATTCTTAACTTCATAATGGAAATCGTTTTCCTTTTTGATTGTTTAATTTTGTTATTCATGCCTCTCCCGGGTATACAGGTTAGTTAGTTAGTTAGTTTGTTTGTTTGTTAGTTAATGCCTTATTTGCTCCACAGCAGGAAATGTAGAGGAATCTAGAAGAAAGGATTGTTGAAACGTTATTTGATTACCATTAAATCCGAGGCAGAAGACAATTATTTTTTTGTAAACAGAACCGTATAAAAATAGTATTCATTACCAATTATTGTTTGAATATTTGCCTTACGCGAATCAGAGATTTGTAAAGACAGATGAGAATAAAAATGGTGAAAAAGTGAATAGCGAAATAATTTTAAGACTATAAAATTAAGAAGTGATGTGGTTAGTTAATCTAACTAGTCCGTAATTATCAAATGAAATTCAACCAAACTGTCTTTATGCATTGTTGTGAATTGCAGTAAACAAAAAGTTAGTTCTGTTGTTTAAGTTCACTAAATAAATTATGTAATTGTAATACAAATTCTTTATTATTTAAATATTAATAAAAGTATTGAGGATCCGACGCAAAATTCCTTTCACATTTAACTGGAGCGAACCGCCCCAAAATGATCGTAATCAGGCGCGGTCCGTTGTTTCAACTCGACCTGTATAGAAAATATCTGATGCCTCCCGAAATAACTCTGAGACAGTTCTCGTAACGGTCGAGGCTGCGCGCATCTCCCTGAGAAATCTCCGGGGGGAAGCTTTCCACGTTGTCAGTCTCGGTTCAACGACCGCGCAGATGTTCGAGATTCGACGAAGCGCCTTTCTTTTCTCAAGTCACTTACTTTCACCACCCGCCCCGCCCAGCGCCGGCATTATCCCGCGCCCGCTTAATGACTGCAAATACCTCCTGAGTGGGTCCACGTGACGGTAGCAATGGGGCGCGGGGTTTCCCTGAGCCTATACCGGCCTCCGCCGCCGCCGCCTCCGGCCCCTGCTCCCGCCCCGGTCCCTGCCCACCTCAGCGGTCGCAAATAGCATGCCTCGCCGCGCCGCACAGCGCCACGGAATTTCCCACACAGGTAGCGGTCCCAAGGGCCTCGCGCCGCGCCGCGCCGCGCCGTCTGGTTCGTGCTGTCCGCCCGCATAGGACGGAGGGCGCTTGTGAAAGCCGGAATGTGACTTGTGGAGAGGTGACGCACCCCGTTTTCGGTACCGCCTCTTCATTAGGAGTGCGCGTTGCGGGTTACGACAAGTCCAACTTCCGACAACTGTTTCCCTTCCACATTTTTTCCCTTCAATTTCCCAACCATTTTTTTTTTTACAGTTTCCCCTCCACAGTAAACCTGAGGAGGCGGGAATTTATTGACTTAGTGGCATACCATTGAACCTTGCGGCTTAAACGGCTAAGAGGGAGAGATAATAATAATAATAACCTAATACTAACTAAAGCTAACTTAATTCTAGTTTAAATTTAATTTAATATTTATTTAATAGTACTTTGGCATACGTAACTTACACAAAAATTATTATTATTATAATTATTATTACTGTTATTATTATTATTAATTTTTTCTTAATTCTAAGTAATGTTTTGTATGGTTTACTAGGTGATTTTTTTTAATTTATTTTTTCATTCACGCATCATTCATTCATTATATACATAACCATTCGTTCCCACACCACTGCACTGAACTGAATGTCTTGATTTCCCAACCACTGAACCCCTGTGGAGGTGAGGATTTATTGATATTGACAGTTAATGTGTAAGCACTTTGCCACACCTAACTTGACGTTTCTTCTTAATATTAAGTAATGTTCATTCTTTTGGGTCTCTCTTCTTGGATATTTATGTTCCATTCACGTATCACTCATACTTTTTTACATAATGTGCATAACCATTCGTTCATCCCATTTACTCATACAGCACTACATAAGATCGAGAATTTATATGCACGGATTATGTATTCTGAAAAGACGATACCACATCACTGGCGCGGAAGAAAAATAATTGATAATGTGAAGATGGAAAGGTACAACTGAATTCCAAATGAAAAGTCGTCGTTCTAAAAGCTGCAGTATGTCTTTCTAAAGTTGCATGAAGGGTTATGCAACTACTCGCTAAATTTTCAAACAGGAGCGACTGTGATATAAATTGTAATATGTGATATGAGTTGTGGTATCATGCTTTGTATTTTTCTAAAATTACTTGTGTATTTCAATTTAAAAATCCCCTCCGTTTATTCCATATTACTCTCTTCATCAATATGTGAAGATAACATTCCCCTTCGAACTATTCGAACTATCCTCCGTGGCACTGCTCTAGATTGGTTATGTTCGTACCTTAAACAACGATCTCAGAGAGTGAAAATACCTTATTGGAATGATGGAACATTATGTACGCACCTTTCTGCCTCTTTGCTCATTGCACGTGGAGTTCCTCAACGATCGACTTTAGGCCCTATTCTGTTCCTACTTCACGAATACGATAAGTTCTCGACGATTCGAAACGGAAGAACAGTTCTCTTTGCCGATGATACGAACATTCTTTGCAATAAACTTGATTTTTTCGTATTTCCGGGCGCGTCAACTGCTTTGGTCATTGGTCCCGTTAGTGTAGTGTATGTTTTTTCTCGGGAAATGTGAGTGATCTTCCCCCACTGGATGGCGAGATCCGGCGCCGACCTACCGTCGGCTACTGGGGTTTCCCCCTAACCAGGACTCTCCCACCAGCGGGGCGCCGCCCCAACCCGAACAAGTTCTAAGCTTCCGACCGGTCTCCCGGAATATGTGGTAGTGTAGTGCATGTTAGTGTAAGTGTGTGTGTGTAAGGGGAGAGGATAGGACAAGGAAGAGGAAGAATAGATCGCACGCGGTCCGTGGCCCGTTTGGTAGGATACTGCTCCGGCATTCGCCTGGTGTTGATCGAAGAAACCACGGAAAACTACCGCGGAATTCTCCTCCAGACAGCGACTGAATTCGACCTAGCTGAAAAGCTAGTGTCGAAAATCCTGCCGCCATCAGGACTCGAACCTAGGACCTCCCGGTCAGAGGCGCTGCAGTAACATCAGTTGATGCACTAAGCTACCGCTCCCGGTCTTTGCAATAAAGAAACCGTAAATAGTACAATATCAGATGCTTCAAATTGGTTCCGAAATAACAAATTAATTGTAAATGAAAAGAAAACGGTTTTAATGCAGTTTTCCATTTCAAATAATCGATTCTGTGCTCCATTGAAAATGAACGGTGTACCATTGACTGATGTTAAGGCAACAAAATTTTTAAGTCTCTCAATTCAGTCAAACCTTAAATGGAAAGTCCATTTAAATGAATTGAACACAAAATTAAGTTCATTATGCTACGCGTTCAGAATTCTTGCAAATTCAGTCAGCCTTCATACTGCTCGTTGTGTAAATTTCGCGAATGTTCATTCCCGCCTGAGATAGCATAATATTCTGGGGAAATACATCTTATAGCTTCCAGACTTTTAGATTACAAGAAAGAATTGTACGAATAATAACCAAATCCCACCCACGTGAATCATGTAAGCCTCTCTTCATTTATCTAGAAATGTTACCATTACCTTGTCTGTTTATTTACGAACCAGTGTTTCTTGTCAAAAATGACTTACTTAAGGGCGGGAATATATTTTCAGAAAATGCCAATGTCTATTAGTACAACACTCGACGTAGAAATCATATTCATCAGGTGACAGTATCAACAGCTCATTACAAAAAATTCACATACAATACATGTACATTATTTTACAACACTTTACCAAATGACATTAAACGATTAAATTTGATAGAAAAGTTTAAATCCAAAGTGAAATCGTTTCTGCTGCATAACTGTTTCTATTCAATTAGAGACTATACTGAGCATCACAAGGAAAGTAACATTAATTTTAACAGTGATATTTAACGTATTATTTACCACTGGACTGTATAATTCTAAACAATATGTAACAAGTATTGTATCACAGCTTCTGGGTCAATGACCCCCAACTCGATCAGGTTTTCCGTCCAGTTTCCCTGATCCATTGAGCAAATGCTGAGCCCTTGTTTTGCTTCTGGACATAAATGTAACTTCATTATCTGTGAACGTCTTCTAGAATTCAGTGGGAAATATAGTTATTCAAATTATCGTTCTCCATGTTGTCCCGGCAAGATGTATTATTCCTTGACGAAGGACATCATGAATAGGAGTCCAAAATGTATTGCTACTTTATCCTCGAAAATATATTTTATTACATGGGAGCGGTGTTGTTTTTTTTCATTCAGAATTCAAGTAGTATATGACTTAGCGTAGGGATCACAGAATTTTGAAAATGTGCACAGATATCACTTCTCTCCATAGCACGCCATGCACAGTTTTAACTGTTTTTTTGACGTAAAATAAATTTACAAAAATTTACAAATTTACAAACTACTCGCATTCAAATTTATGCATTTTTGATCATGTGTAAGAAAGTTCCTCCAAGTTGGAGGAAACGTATTCCAACATAAGAATCGCCCTCCAGGGTTCCTCCGCACAAAATGTAACACGTAAATACATTACACTAATGATTTGCTTGACTGCTTGCTTTGAATTTTATCAGACATGAAGATACAAATCAAGTGTGAAATGATTGTAATAGCAAACTAGTGAGAACCCGTCAAAATTTGACGGTGAGATCTGAGATAAATGTAAAATACTGTGTTTAGACTAATGTTCACAATATGTTGCGTTGTTTGGATCTTCAAGGTATAACGAAGATATTTTGTCATGTAGAGTTTCCAAAATTTTGAACATGTATGGCCCATGACCAGGTGGCAATGCAATATCGACACCAAATGCCACAATAGAGAGAGCACTATTATACTGACGGATATTATTTCTAAAGCTTTTTGATGTGTCATCATCTATGAACAACTTTGATTTCTTCTGGCATATTGCTCGAAGGTAAACTTATTTTCCCATTTAAGCAACACAGAATAAACGCGTTTGCAGAATTTCTCTCACGTGGGTAGTGCAAAGCAGAACAAAACTGACATTTCGTAGACAACGACCCAACAGAGAACGAAATGACCTCACTAACACGACTTCTACGCTGACTTTCTCTTTTCTTGCGTCCACTACGTTTGCGTCTTTTGGGGCGCGTGGGCAACGATCTACATAACCTGTGGACAACTTCACTACTTCAGTACAACCGAGCAAAACCCACTGTCCGAATGTTCTCTACAAAATACACCACAAAAGCAAAAACATGCCAACTATCAACGCCACAATGCAATTATTACACTGGAACAAAACCTTGACGAATTGTAAATAAATCTCAACAATCAAAACAAAACATCAAGGAGCGCCACCATGAAGCACCTTTGGAAGAAAACAATTGACCATTGATAAGCGTACTATTAAAGAATGATTTAATTAATTAATTTACACCGTAAATGTTAGTGAATCAACACTAACAGTATCTGATAACACATCTACAGATCACGTTCTTTCATTTAAAGGAAAAAATACTACAATCGGTTCAGTAGAAGCTTTAAACGAAGCCATGGCAGAATACCTTATTTTTTTAAATATATAGATACTTCCACATATTTTCGTGCAATTATGCGCAATATCCTTGAATTTCTTTAATTTTTGTTTTCTTAACTTTCGATATGTCATTATTTATACATTCAAAAGAGGTCATGTCTAAACAAAACATTCCAACTCTCATACGAAGCATATAAGAGTACAATTGGGGAACGTTTTTTCAAAACTTGAAATGCAAAAGATAGTTTTTCGTAACACGAATATTGAAAATGCATTTATATCGTTTTTTGCTACAATCTTCAAATATGGAATGGGTAAATCTAAAGTTTAGAATAAAATTTGTCGAGTTTTGATAAAACCCGATTTGAGGGATAATGAAACGGGTCAAAACATGCCTAAACAATGTATAACTTATCTTGAATTTCTTTTGCAATTATCGGGGTTTGAAAAAACGTTTCTCAATTTTCAAATGAAATAAGAGAAAAACAAATAAACAAACAATCGAAGGCAAAACAAATGATTACCAGCCCCTCAAATGCACGAGTTAGACATTCACAAGGCAAATTTCCGGCGCTACGAATGACGAGCGGCACCCACGGGCACGTTTCAACGAATGCCATTCTTTGGTGCCATAAATCTCTACAGCCGCAAAACAGGAAGAGCTCTCTCACAACACGTCGCGAAGTGACGCCGGCCAAGCGGCCGACGAACGAACAACATTAGACGAGTTGCTCGCTCTCGGCTTTAATAAACACCACGCCCCTCGAAGGCTTTCAAACAACACCCAGCGGCTTCCGCCACGCTCCCGCGACTCCTGCAGCCAGAGCACACATCCGGCCCCTGCGCTCGAATCCAGCCGCCACAACACGGGGAAGCGACGGCTGAAGTGGAGTCACTTATGAAATTTAGTGCCCCACACGCAATGTAGAACGTATGCATTTGTGAATTCTATTAAAAGTGAAATATTGGTTTTATATTTTTACAAGTGGATAAAATAGGCTATTACGCCAGTTGTTTTATTCACCAGCACTATAGCGTGAGTGAATAAAAAACTAACGAGAACATGATGACTAGGGGCGGATTTTGAAGACCTAAAACATCACCAAAAATCTATATAAATAACAATGAATCGCTGAAATGTAGTAAGAGCATATCTTTCAAACGACGGCACCAAATTGGATAATCCTTTTTTTTGTGTGTTCGTGATTGTCACGACATGGTTTGTATACAAGAAAATTTAAAAAAAAATCGAACAATTTTTTAAAAAATCTCATAATATGAAAAGTGAGTGAATGAGACAGAAGACTGTGAGAGATCTTCAGTATATTAACAAATTATTAAAAAAAGAAAAGAGAGAGAAGGAAAGGAAGAGAAGAAAAGAGATAAGAAAGAGAAGAAAAAAGAGAGGGAAAAAAGGAAAGAGGGGAAAAGTGAGAAAGGTGAAAAAGAGAGAGACAGAAAAAGAAACAGAAGGGGACGGTGTTTACAAGGGCTATGTTGTCGCAAGCGTTACGTAATTATTTAAGAGGGTTCAAGCGCGCATTACTGATGCGTTACAGGGGGAGAGGGTGTATTCAAAGTACTCCAAATGTGTTACGTAATTTATAAACGGCCCCTTCATTTTCTAAAAAATGTTCACAATATTTATAAAAGAACTAATATTGTGAAGAACAAAATTTATTTGAAGAAAAACATTTTTTAATAATGTAGATAAACGAGAATGTCCAAACATTTTAACTTTTGCAATTTTTTAAATTTATACCTAATAGTTAAAGTCAGACCTACGCTATCTTTATAATTATATTCCTGCAATTAAATAAAAAGTTGGGAGTCATTTTTGAAAAAAATTGAAAACGTTCCAGAAGTTTTATTATGTAAAGTAATTCCAAACTTTTTTTAAAAAATCTCAAAATCGCAGTACTTTGAGTCGAGAGAGATTGTTTGGGGGGAATCATTGTGGGAAAAATTCTAGAAATTGATTCGACGCTAACTTTGCTCACGGACGGAGAGATGGACGGACGTACAGTGAGGCAGACGGAGAGGCAGTCACAGTCAGGCAGACGGATGAGAAAGTACAAATCATGATCACCATTTCACTGCATGGGTATTGCCGCGAAGGGTCAGAATCTAAACTGATTTAGACAATGTCAAATGAGGAAGGGAATGCCGAACAGGAGCTGAGTACATCGCAAACAGGAACGAGGGCCTCTTCAGAATGAAGTCTGTCTTAATTACAATAGGTCACAAGTAATACGCAATTGAAATATAGCCTAGGAATTCGAGCCAAATATATCTACGCACAAGAGACACGACCAACTGAGATAAATAACACGCGTGCGCTGAGCTAGAAAAATGAGAACATCCACAAAAACGGCAAAATAATTATCGGATTTAAATATCCTTAAAGTAAATCTTGTACTGAATATTCAAATAAATTAAGTAACATAAGAAATGTGAGCAACACTGGTGACCAAGTTTAGTAGGACCATTGTACATTGTTGCAAAACACAAAATGACTATGTGAAATGTGTTGTTATTTTTTTCATAAATTTTAATTTTATCTTTCAACCCAATGGGGATAAGGAGAACAATTTACACAGTTCTAGAAAGTGGGAAGACTTCATGAACCTTTCTAAACCAGAGGGGTACTTCCTTATGAAGCCCAAAGGTACAAACCTTAAAATACATTTTATGGAGGGTCGCACGGACAACACACGCTTTCTCTCAGTGTGCAATTGAAAAGAAACTGTCTTAAAATGTTGCACATCTTCAATTTTCTCTTTCTAAACATTTTGATGCTGTGTAATGACTAATAACAACACTTTCTTCATGAACTTGCACCACTTGATTTTGTTGTCCGTGTTTGAGTTTTATAGCCCTCTAGAGAACTTGACTTCCTAACCGCTATCCATTTCAAGTAAAATCCCTTTTTCGTATTAATAGCGTCATGCAGTTCTTTATTACAACGTAGAGGTCTCCTTTTTACTTTCTCGTGAAACAGAGTAAAATACGTAGTATAGAGAAATTTGAGTAATGCTGCCCGAAGAAACAGCGATTTTCAGCAGAAAAAATTCATTGCCGGGCTCTGATAACGAAAAAGTGGATAAATAGTTTCTCAATTAAGAAAAAAAATCCTCCAACACGTGGTGTAGCCAGAATCCCTGTTTTGTGGATCCTTGATAACGAAAAACCAATTGACGGCAAAACGTCCGTCCGTAAACATTACTAGAGAATAAACCATACGTAGGATTTCTTCCAAATTCAAGAAACCACTGTCCATCTGGCACGAGTAAAAGTTTTGAGATTTTGAAAAACATTTTTTAAAATATTTTTCTTTATTTTTTTAAGAATAGATAAAAATACTCTTATGAAGTTGGCGTAGGTCCGATTTTCACGGTTAACTCTGAATTTTCGCAAATTGCAAAAGTTTGAATTTTTTCAGCGCCTTTCTACGACTACAAAATTAAAGATAAAAGATTTTTTGTTCAAATAAAATTTCTTGTGCATAATTATTTCTTTCTTTAAAGTCACGTGAATTTTTTAAAAACTTTCAGTACCTTTCGTGCAATTTGTGCAATTTTAAAAAATAACAAAAATAAGATTTACTAAAAAACTGCTTCAATGTTTTTTTTTAAATTTTAGTAGGTGTAGGATAAATGTACATTAACAACATTTTGCCATATCCTTTCGTTTTTACAAAAATTTAATTTTTTTGACAAGACCCTCGCCTCATTAATATTTACATTACCGGCGATTTGTTCACGTTTTTGCATGTTAAGAGTACATGTGCTTTAAATAATGGCATTTAAAATTTCTCAAAAACAGTCAAGTTTTCTGTGAAAATGAGCTCAAATTTCTACATTTTCAGAAACGCTCAAACACCTTTTTCCGAAAAACGGCTCCAAATTTTTTCTTCAAAATTCGTATGGATAGTGCTAATTGCACTGTTTAAGATGACTTAAAATTAATTTTGCTGTATTATTTGTTTTTGTTTTTTAAAAATGTAACACAAATATGTTTTGTTAATATCTCTCATGCCTTTATGATGCACATTTTCCAGCAATTCGTATACATTATTGCATTTGTGAGTACAGGCGCTTCAAATAACTTTCAATAATTTCCCCCCCAAAACTCAACAGATTTCTGTAAAAAAAAAAGCTTCAAATTTCGCATTTACAGTAACTCTTACACGCCACTTTCGTACAAAGGCTCCAAATTTTTCAACGAAAATTTCCATTTGGGACGTTGTTTTACTCTTCTATTATATTCTTAAAGTAATTTTTCGTTTCTGCGATTAAGAAACAGAAAAATTGAGCAAATGTGAAATGTTTGGGCGGCGACAGATGGCAGTTAATAAGAGGATGAGACAGGACCGAAAAGCTTGATCCAACCAAAAAACTTAGGAAACTAGTTTGAGAAAGTGTGTGCCACATTGTAGCATCACTAGATACTTTCTCGTATACGTACGTATATACGGAGTAATATACGTAGTGCTGTTGTCCGACTGTCTGCCCATCTGTGAACACTGCTAGAGCCTAAACCATGCGTAGGAATTTTTCCAATTTACAGAAACCCCTGTCCATCTGACTTTAGTTGAAGCTTCGAAATTTTGAAAAACATTCTTTAAAATTTAGGGGTACTTTACGTGAAGCCCCCCGGGACAGTTTCAAAATCTTCTTAAAAACGGCTCAAATTTTTTTAAAATTTCTTTCAAGAGTGGAGTAAAATACACTTATAAAAGTAGCATAGCACCGTTTTTCACTGTTCATGCTGAATTTTCGAAAATTTCAAAAGTTTGAATTATTTCCTGCGTCTTCCTACTATTTCAAAATTGAAGATAGAGATTTTTCCTTCAAGTAAATTTTTTTCTGTAGATAGTTCTTTCATTAAGACACGAAAATGTATATGAAAATTTTAGTCGTTTTTGTGTAATATTGCGTACAATATGTGCAATATTAAAAAATAACAAAAAACAAGATTCTATCGAAAACCGCTCCAAATGTTTTCTTTAAACTTTTAGTCGGGATAGTGCTAAGTAAACTCTATAAGGCGACATAAGGCGACATTACTCTATTCTTTTGTTTTTTCAAAAATTAAAAATACGTAATTTATTTCACTTGCCTCCCATGTCGTTAATATGTACATTACCCACGATTTGTTCACATTATTATATTTACCAGTACACGTGCTTTAAATAATGTCATATAAAGTTCGCGAAAACGAGACAGTTTTCTGTGAAAATGAGCTCAATTTTCCGCATTTTGAGAAACCCTCAAATACTTCACAAAAACGGTCGCAAAAAAGGGAACTTATAAAACTTTACTACGAGAACGTCTGTGCCATTCTGTAGCACCACTAGTTACTTTCTCGTATACATAGTTTCGTATACGTAGTAATTCATTCGGAGTATTATTCGTAGTATAGAGAAAGTTATGTGATGCAGCGGAAAATCGATTTTGAGATTTCAACGGAAATACACGTTTTAGGGTAGAGAAAATGTGAAAAAAAAATGACCTTTGGGTGATGATTGGTGGTAGGTGGGAAGAGGGTGGGGCAAGACCGTAAAGCCAGTCTACTCCAAGAATATTAGAAAACATTACGAGAAAGTTTGAACCATTCTGTGGCCCCACTAGTATCTATATTTCCTCCTTTTACTCAATGTTTCATTAGGTAATTTTACTAATAAATTCTTAAATTCGTCCCACTCACATTTTGTATCTAAATTAAATGATTTTGCTTACATGTTTTCTTTTGTTCAATTTTGGAATAGGTTCTCAGCCAACAAAATTCGCACCCTTCTTCTCAACCGGCAAAATTCGTAATTTTACGAATTATTAATTAAGTTAGGTTCATGACTCGTTTCGTTTGAATAACACTCGTAATTATTTTCCGAATAATTTAGTTATTGATTTGAGCGCCAGGAAATAATTACGACTGTAACCTGGATATTTCCTTCGTAATTTTAATATTTCTCATCCAAAATTATGTCGTGCTAGCTCAGTTAATTGGGATCGATGTTCATAATTGTTGCTACTAACTCTGCAACCAATTACTCAATCTGCCATCCATACGGAGTGGCGAGGAATCTGAAAATCTTATCAAAATATCTACTACTGGATTGCACGTAACGATTAATGATAATCAGCTTTCTTTTAAAGTAACAAATTGGAATTTAATATAATGTGAAATATGATTCTAATAAAAATTAAACATGAATTGTTACATCGTTAATCCAAAATGAAATTATCTTTGGGCATGACCAGCTCTCTTTATCTTGTAATAATTATAAATCAACCCAGCTCTATTCGCGGATCTTCGCGCGCTCTTTACTTCTCCATTCTATGGCAGCCCGTAGAATCTTCTCCGTCGTCGCAGCAGAATCTTACTTCTTCATAAAGTCCTCCGTCTAATGTTCGCGATCAAGTTCAAATTCTCCCAGTGATACTATTATTACTCGTTACGTCCCTCCCCTACTACGCCTATGCACGTATTGACATTACTTTGTAACATTTCTTCGTCTTTTCCCACAAGAACGTTTTATCCTAATATAAGAAACGATAGACTTGATTATACTACTAGTTACTGCATCGGATTTGGTTGTCCGTCAACAGTCTTTCCTCGACTTGGTAAAATGTCAGGTGCCGACCCGCTCAATAACGCGTTGCTAGAGAGTGTTACTGTTCTTCCTAAAACTCAAAGCATCATAACTTCATATCATCATCTTTTGTCTAACAAAAACAATACATCCTCTTCCCCTAGCGAAAATGACCTTTAACGCCGGTTGTTTACTTGTCACATAGCAACCCCTCCGTGATCGTCTATTGACATCCCTACATTCTACTTCATATAAATGACATTTTATAAACAAAATGGTTCATTTTGGTATATCACAAGGTTTTTGATGGAAGGATTGTTATGTATACCACATTTCCATTCTATTTCTTTTTTTTGTGGGAACTGGCAATGGTTTTCACCCATTTTGTTTTAATGCGAATTTTGCTGTCACTAAACGGTCTGACTCATTTTCCACTATCACTCTAACGTAATGGAACGATTTTTCAGCTTTTGGTTGGCTATAGAGTGGTCTAGATTTACATCTGGTTGTCTAAGTGTACTTTTGGATATCTTTGTGTTTAAAAAATAATTTTTACTTCCAAAAGCAAAAAAAATTATAAAATTACGTAATATTCTCCCATTTTTATTTGATGCCATTATCCATGAAGTCCAATAAGGTCTTTGACTGGCTGATTTATAGTTTGAGCATCAAATATCCTCCTTTTAGAATGTAATCTTTATTAATCGAGTTTGAAACTGTCATTATTTGTAGAACATTTCACTCATTAGATATTACTCATTTTGGAGTGTATTGTGACAGTCCAGATGGACTCGAGAAAGACAATATTTCAATATGGTTTAATAGGGATGAAATGCGACATATAGACAAAGAAAAGAGAATGGGACTCGGGAGCGTGGTGGTTTCTATTTATTACACTATTATGAGCTAACGAACTGTCAAAAATACAATTATACCAGAGTAAATAAATGATGAAGATATGTTTTAGGCTGATAATAAATGATGATTGACATGAAATCTTTAAAGAAATTCAAAAGAAATCCTAACTTTCTATCACAATATAAGTGAACACTACGTACCGAGAACCTATGTAAGTAAATATGTCGAATTAATGAAACAAACTTTGAAAAGACATTAAAACATAAACAAATAACTGGGGAAATATGTAATTCATTTACAAAGGTAATATAATCAGGTCCGAAGGAAATTTAGACGGGAAACCTAATTCTATGCATAGCAGTAAATGACAAACGACAAAAGGACAGCAACTATTTTATAGGACTTTAGTTGTTTGATTGATTGATTGATTGTTAGTGATTCCGGGTCCGTCAACTACTATGGTCATTAGTTCCGTAAGTGTAGTGCGTGTGTTTGCTCTGAAGGTGACGGTGGTCTTCCCACGCTGGATGGCCAGATCCATTCATCCAGACATACATTTTGCCGTAAACCAATTTTTCTGTGTCACATCCTAAAACGTGGATTCTGGTTAGACAACGTGTTAGAAAAGTAAAATACTACATACTAGGAACAAGAATTATCCTGTTTCGGTATCAGGGCTCTACAATAAAAATTTTCTGCCGGAAAAATCATATTTTTTCGTTGCAGCATTACATAACTTTCTCTTTAATACGTATGTAGTATGCGACTAAGTAAAATGAACATCTCTCTACCCCTTGATAACTAATAGTGCTGGGGTTCTAAAACGCAAGGGATCCTGCGTGATTATTAGAGCCCGGAAGTTTGGCAAAATGCCTTTTTGTTATTATTACGATTTTAACACTTTTAACAATAGGAGTCACTTATATGTGCTTATGGAATCATTTTAGAAGATTTTAATTTTGCCTTTTTTTGCCTATTTTAGCTTTTGATGCCTATTTTAGGTACTTTTGCCTTTTTTTGCCTTTTTCGTCATTTTTTGCTTTTTGCTTAATTTTTTCTCTTTTTACCCTGGCACCGATTTCTATAGTATTGAAAGCCATGTGTTATATCGTTTTCTATCGGTCTGCAAGCCAGAACAATACGTGGTCATCGTCGTGTTTTGTCTTTCTCTGCAAGCGGAGGCATGGTATCAGAAAGGAAGTGTTGAACTCGGACTCTAGGGTCAGGAAGTGTTAAAAGCCGCTGTGAGAAAGCGAGACGATACCCGCTAGGAACCTTCGATTCCTTTCACTGACACCCACAGGCTTCCTTTTGCCACGAGGGATTCCATCCCACACTACTAAAGCAGAGCGCCTTGGAGGTCCTATATGACATGCGATACGGACCGGCCCAATGGCGATTACGCGAGTTCGAAGAACGAAAGTAATATCAGTGTTTTCACTGGTGACATTTGAAGATTCAAAAGAGAATATTTCAGTTCGCTCTGTTACTTCGTAGGAATAACATTGTGTTAAAAAACATCGTATTAATAATGCCGAAATTGAGCGTGCCGTTAAGTAGTAAGTTGCATCGCTATGTGCGTGAATTTGGCGAAGATGTATTTTCCACCGATGGTGCTATTCTGTTTTGCAAATTGTGCGAGAAAGCTGTCAACCATGAAAAGAAGTACTTCATTTCTCAGCATATGGCAACAACAAAACATAAATCTGCAATCGCGAAGAAGAGTGGAAAAAAGGAACAACAGTTAATTTCGGCGGTGGACGCAACATCCAGTAGACAGTCCCAATTTTCTCTCCATCTGTGCAAGGCATTCATGGACGCTGGTATTCCTTTTTGGAAATTGGAAAACCAGACGTTTAGGCACTTTTTAGAAAAATATACGAAAGAATTGGTACCATCAGAATCTACGTTAAGGAAAACCTACCTGACCATCTGCTATGAAGAAACTTTAAATAGAATTCGTGAAGCAATTGGTGATAAAAACATTTGGATTTCCATTGATGAAACTACGGACGCTACAGGACGCTATCTAGGTAATGTCGTCATTGGAACTATGGAACCGACTTACTGTGAGTTCTCAACTTTTCTTCTTACATCTGAAGAATTGGAGAAAGCGAATGGGACAACAATTGCTCAATTATTTACAAATTCCTTACTACTTCTGTGGCCTGAAGGCATACGCCATGATAATGTTCTACTTTTCATCACTGACGCTGCCCCGTACATGAAGAAGGCAGCCAGAGCACTGAAAGTACTCTTCCCGAATATGCTTCATGTGACGTGTTTAATCCATGGACTTCACAGGATTGCTGAAGAGATAAGATCTTTGCATCCTACGGTAGACAAGTTGATTTCGAATACTAAAAAAGTGTTCTTGAAATCTCCTTCCCGTACCCGGATTTTCAGACAAGAAGCGCCAGGATTAGCTCTTCCTCCACAGCCGATATTGACTAGATGGGGAACCTGGATATCCGCTGCTGCGTATTACGCAAATCATCTAGACAAAATCCGCGACGTATTTAAGGTTCTACCAGAAAATGAAGCTGCATCAGTACGTGAAGTGAAGAAGCTTTTGAGTAATGCAGAACTAAACAGTGAACTTGCGTTTATCTTTGCACATTATGGAAAGTTGCCTCAGATAATTGCAAATCTGGAAAAAAGGGGCGAAAATCTTGTGTCAGCCATGAAAGTCTTTCGAGAAACATTAGAGAGTTTAATGCAGGTGCCTGGAGAAAAAGGTTTAGCTGTAGCACAAAAGTGCAAAAGTGTCGTTAGCGCGAATGAGGATTTGGAAAAACTGAAAACAATTTGCAGTGTTCTGAGCGGTGTACCTGGAGTTGATATTGATATGACTCCAAATTCAATAGCCTGCTTTATTAATGCTCCCATTTCTTCGGTTGAAGTTGAAAGGTCATTTTCGGCTGTGAAGAATATTCTTTCGGACAGACGGTTAAGTTTAAATGTAGAAAATCTGAAGAAATATTTAGTAGTTATGTGCAACCGAGAAAACAAAGATCAAGTTTCCATGTAAATGTTTATGTATGATTTAGTGTTAATATAAAAACTTATTCATTTGAATCATAACAAAATTCTTTTCACTTCATTTCCTTTTCTATTATCATTTGTTAGATTTTATATGATTTTCTGTACCCTGCCATAGCTAGAATAAATGCCTTTTTAGTGCCTATTTTCGTAAAAATAAATGCCTTTTTGCCTGCCTATTTCAGCCGAAATAAATGCCTGAACTTCCGGGCTCTACTCATGATTATAGTGGGCGTTTTTCTTGCCATGGCCCAGTATATACGGACGGATAGATGGACGGACAGATGGACGGACAGATGAACGGACAGACGGACGGACAAACGGACGGAGAAGGACGAATAGACAGACGGAGGGACGGACGGGCAGACGGACGGACGGACAGACGGACGGACAGGCGGACGAATAGACAGACGGACGAACGCACGGACGGACAGACGGATGGACAGCCGGACGGACGGACGAACGTTTTGAAAAACACATGTTTTTTTATCAGAGGAAACGTGTATTTCCGTTTTCTTCTTCCGAAATCTCGAAATTGATTTTGCAGAGCATTATATAAATTTCTCCATACAACGTATATTACTCGTATATACGTACGTATACAAGAAAGTAAAAACTGAACAATAGCCGAAAATAATAGCTTAGAGTTTGTCCCGTCTGGGGCAGTGACCTGCTGAGGAGAATTAAATTTTTAGGGTTTCAAGCTGGAACAGCCATGCCAGTACACCGGAATGAAACATGTCCAATGATTTATTACTATTAATTGCTAATTAATAGCCTCAATGTGGAATTAATTGCCACTTATTTTCAAGGTGAAAACGGGTGTGAGCTGGCTTCACGCGACGCCAGCACACCCGTTTTCGCCCCGGAATTACGTAGCAATTAATTCCAATTTGTGGCAATTAATTAGCAATATATCATTTACGGGTCTCCGGCAAACTAAGCCCGAATTTAACTTACGTGTGTGTTGGCGTCGCGTCAAGTCAGCGCACACTCGTTTCCGCCCTGAAAAAACGTGGCAATTAACTAATGGCAATAAATCATTTGACATGTTTCATTTCGGTGTGCTTTATGGCTGTTCCAGCTTGACACACCTGGAATTCTTGCAAGGCGACGTCTAGGCATGCGTCGGGTCTCAGTTGAACGGGATAAGGAACACCGGCACCTCGTGGGTTAAATATTCACCTGAGGAGCGCTTGCAGCGGTTGAAGCAGCGCGTGCACGTGGGCGGCGCAGGTGACGGAGCGCGCGGTGAACGCGCGGCCCGCCGACTGGGGCGGCAAAGTGGTGGACCTGCTCTACTGCCTCGTGGACGGCGCCCGCGCGCTGCACAACTACAGGGCCTCCATCGACATCGCCGCCGGCGCCTACAAGTGAGGCCGCAACACCTCCTAGCGCTACCAAGCCAAGCATGTGCCCTTTAGTTCGTTTCTGAAACAAATTGCGCTTTAAACGGATTTAGATATTTTTTTACTTTTATTCTATTTGTCAGTAACACCTACTTCTACGTTATAACTATTAAATCTGCGTGAAAACCTTAAATATATTTTTTTAAATATTCGATATTTTCGCGCCTGGGCAATTTTTGACCAAGGTTGGTAAATCTTGTGACAAAAATGTATGAAGGCTACTAATTTACTTCTGCAACACTGTAGGGGTCGCCATCCATTGTCGAAGCAATACAGTGCAGCTGTTTGTGCTTGTGGTTATATTTAACCGGTACGTATTGATGAAAAGGATTAGGTTCACTGATAGTGGTTTAAATGAAGAAGATATTGATGCGATGATGAATATTGAAACTTAACAATGTAGAACAAGATTATGTAAGATTTATTTTAATCACCTAAATTGTTATGTAACAATGTGTACTTAATAAAATCGTTCTAATTACATTATAAATAACTCATGTTTACGAGATAAGTATATCTAATTACAATATTATAGTCATAAGAAGTTAAACATATGGGCTTTTCTTGCTGATGGTTGGTTAAGCACGTTACCAAAAATAACTTGGTAATGCTACGATTAAGAAGAAGTAGAAGTACCAACCAGTTCCTTTCTGTAGATTTGTACATTTCGGTTCACGCCGTAAAGGGTACCCCCGGATAAGTTGTTAAAAAGTTCTCGTGAACCAAATGACGTATGAGTGGTTTCATTATAATTCTAACATAAAAATAATATTTTTGAAAGGTTTCTTAGCCGGCGTCCCTCCAACCACACCCCTTTACAGCCAAACACGTGTTTTTTTAATTTTACTTTTTTCGGCAACTTACCACAGCTTTTTCTCACTGAAAAAATATGATAAGAAATCAATTTATACTATCAGAAAAATATATTTTGATATTTTCTCAATCCCAAATTCAAACCCAAAAAATCATTTTTGAAAATAACTCACAAAAATAATTTTTATTGTGTCTTAAAATCATGCAACATGTTCGAAAAAACTCTCAAACGTTCCACCTAAAACACAAATTGTTGTGAATTTTTTTCAGATTTTTTCAATCGTTGGGCTGCAGTTAAAAAAATAAAAACCATTTTCCCGCCTTTAAATCACCTTGACTTTAAATATACTTTGAAAATGACTGCAACAGTTCTGTGCAATCACTGCTCCGTGCTTTTAGTGTTTATTATACATTTGTAAATATTTTTGTAGCACTCAAAAATATTTTGGTTTTGGAATTTAGTTACAAATTATCATTATCATTTTGTGGGCCCATAATACCGAAGAATAAGGATTTAATTTTTTATTTTGATTCATTTAATAAAAGAAACAGAATTAAAAACTGTATGTTGAATGGGAAAGAAGATCATCTGCGGACGTTTTCTTGAGTTCCAGAATCTCTTCTCAACATTTTAACTATAGATAGTTGAAAGATTAATAAAAGTTTAAAAAATAAAACAAAATAAATTATAATAAAATTTAAATCCGCGCCCCCCCCCCTCGACACAGGCGGATGCAGCAGCCGTCGTCTGCTTCGAGGAAGCTGCAGGTTCGAATCCTGCTTAGTTAGGCATGGTTGTATTTGTGATTGTCCCCTCACCCCTTATCATCATCATCCTCCTATCGTTTCATAATTCGTAATTCAAGACTTAATAGCCGTGTCTTACCAAGGGATGCAACCGAAAATCTGATCCCCATAATGGCATATGTTAATCTCTCTCGACTGACTAATGACTGGGCCTTGGAAGAGAATGTGTAGAATGGTCAGAAATGGTCAATGAATTAATAATAATAATAATAATAATAATAATAATAATAGAGTGTAAAGGTTATACAAATCAGTTACCACGATTTGATGTATCTGTGTGGTAGCAGTTTAAGACCAATAATTTGGGGAAAATGGAATAATAATAACAATAACAACTAGCGCTCCCGTGCGAGAACTCTCGCATGTTAAACTCAACCCTTTTCCTTAATTTTCCATATCCATATTTAGCCTGTAATATATCTTTTTCTTCAACACCGTATCCTGCGTCACTTGTTCTATATGTCTCCTTGTAATTGATAACAATAAAATACACGCGTGTCAATACAAACTATTCATATTTAATGTTATTACCGAGCAGACGGTTACACCCGTGTAATTCAATCTCGTGGAATATCAAGTAATTAGTTGGATTTCACGTACAGTTGCAGATTGTGCAGTCTCTGAACAGGTGGAATGGAATCGAGAAGCGTCGAATCAGCAACATGTAATACAATGTTCAAGAATATATCATCCTGTAGAATACAGTGTGAGGAACTTTTCTTTCAGGCCTTTCGCCTTAAAATTTTAGTTTTTAAAGCACAAAAAGCTTAGTTTAGGAGTTATTTAACGATGTAGATTAAAAAAAGAATGCCGAGTGCTGGGGGTTGTATTTGACTTGAATATTTAGATGCCCTTTTTTTAAAAAAAAACAAACAAACAAATCCTTCATATTTTTAAAGTAGTGAAATTCTCTTTCTTTGGAGTTCTCATTTATAAAGACTGGTTGCGTGTGAGAGCCGCAAAAGGTATGTATACTGTTGAAATAATATAGGAAGCGTTTATAATTAAATTTAAAATAGCGCGAAATTGGCATCAGTTGGGAAACTAGACATTTTCGATCTCGAGTTGTAGAAAACTTATTTGCATCGGTAAACGAACTGCAGGTTTGATTTTCTTGCATTGCTAACTAAATAATAATTTAAACCCAGCTCTACTTCTATCTCTACAAGCAAAAGGATAGCTCAACAAAACGTGCGCATAGTGGAGTTACATTTATATCAAGATGTAAAACAAGAGGCCATTTCAGCATTTGCTCAATTGATTAGGGAACCTGGACAAAAACCTGATCGAGATGGGGTTTATTGAAGTTGAAGTACATTACTTGCTACAGGAATATTAAACATTTCTAAAAAAATATACAATACAAATGTAAACAAATGCATTGTAGATCATTATTTACATTTTCTTTTTGATGATCAGTACAGACTGTAATTATTAAGAAACAGTTATGCAGCAGAAAAGATTTTTTCTTTAAACTTAAATTTGTGTACCGAATTTAATTGTTTAATGACACCTGTCAATGCTTCGTGAAGTGACGTATATGTATTTTATGTGGACTTCTTGTCGTGAGCTGTTGATACCGACACTTGATGGACATGATTTCTATGACGTGTGTTGTAATTATAAATATCAGTATTGCTTGAAAATATTTTTGTACAGTTAATTTAGTTTTGATAAAAATGACATATTCGTATATAAATAGGCAAGGTAATGGTAAGATTCCAAGCTCAGTAAAAATATTACCAAAAATTAAGGCAAAACGTCTCTCTATCTGTCTGTCCATAATTTTATAACACTCTGGAACTGACTCAGAGTATGAATCTTCTTAGTTTATTTATTTTGATATTAACACATGTTTAGATGCTCCCTTTATACTGCGAATCAGTATATTTTGCTGCGATGTAGCACGGAATCTTTCGTGATCCCTCCACACGGAAATAGAAAAGTAGGTCAGTATTTAAATATAGAGGGTAACTCACCAGGCAAGGTTTCAAGGGCAGGTCGGCGACACGTCGACAGCTACCTCCAAAGTCCATTACGCATTGTCAGTGAATGATCTCGAAATGTCATGAATTCTTCATACTTAATTTTAACTCAAATGAACAGGATGGTGTCGCAACTACGATTTGATATTCATTGGCGTTACATTCACTACTTTAAATTAAAATGACTATTGAGTCCAAGAAATATTGAAATATATACTTTTTGAAAATTGCAGAGGTACTACGTATTATTTGAGAATGGAAAAATACCCAGACGCATGCCCACTCTAACTTTTCTCGTAGATTCCTGTTTCTCTTCACAACATTGTGTGAACTTGGCATTTGATGTCTCACGTTGTTTGTTTGTTCAGTATCCGATTGTCGACTCTTCCTTTGAACTCTCACATTAGACCTTCGTGCGAGAGTTCAGTTCGGGGAGGGGATCGTTACAGGATAACTTTAAAGACGCATCGCACGCAAGTAAAATAAGAATCCTTGCACATTATGGCATTCCAGATTAGTGTGTGTATTGTTGCTACTATTCAAACGACGAAAGTGGGTTTACCGCCGCACTTTACAACATTTTACATTGATTTTCAATTTATACATCTCATCTTAATGGATCCAAATATCTGGCCCTTCAGTATTACCCCCTATATAAGCCCCCCTTACTTTGGTTTCATTCTTCGTCTTCATTTGTTTACGTGTTTAGGATTTGAAAGATTTTATTTCGTCTGCAAGTCTAGTAGATTTAATATCGCAATATGAGCTGCTTTATGACCGTGAGAATTATATGATCAACTTGAACCGTTTGTAGCATGCTGTACTCGCTCCAGAAAGTTAACCCTGCTACATCTTTTGAACTGCATTTATTCGTTTATTCAAGTCACAACATTTTTGCTCCAAAAACGGTAAACCTATTTAGGAGAAAATTTAGAATTATGCCAATGTTTAACCTTTTGAATATTTGATATTCAGTGCTGAGATAAGAATGTAAATGATTATGTTTTTGTAACACGTCCCACTTATCTCTGAAATGGTACTGGCTTTCATCGTCTTGAATCGCCATGTCATATATAAAGTATTCACTTCTTTTCTCATTTTCTCCCTATTCTACATTGAAGGGAGGGAATGTATTGGAATCAACAATAAGATTTCAACATTTGGTTGTAAAATCCATGTCGAAGATTCTTTCGAGATTCCCTCACAGGCCAGGAATAAGATCGATTAGCGCTTTTTTAAATATGGATCATATTGGCGGAGGCGGCGCGGAGATATACGCAATTTAGTACCCGAAATTTGGGATGACCGGGTGGATGAATCGATGGCGAATGGATGCGTCAGGCAGAGCTCTCACACGCTTTTGAACTGAAATTTGGCAAATACGTCAGGAGTAAGATATAATAATTCATATTTTAGTGGTATTTTGTGTGAATCCCTGTAACTTTTTAAACATATTTCTGAAAAAAGGCTGCAAATTATTTCTAGAAATTGTTTGCTCGAGTATGCCAAAGTACATTTAGTATGTGGTATAGTTTCGATTTTAATCAAACTTCCGACATTTTGAAAATTACAAAAGTTGAAATTTATTTTCTAACCCGTCCTAAACCTCTAATATTAACGCCAGGTATTTCTTTCTTAATGCAATATATCCCTCAATGTTAGATATTTAACTAATGCCATGGCCTTTTTAAAATATAAGTAATTGATGAGATGTAAAATAACACTACGAGGTGAAAAGTTTCGGGTTGCCGCGTATTACCACTAGTCCTTCGTTTAATATACAGTCGACTCCGGTTATAGTGAACTTCTGGGGTCTGACATTTTTGGTTCACTATATCAGAGGTTTACTATATCCGATGATGTCAAAATTAAATAGAATTTCTCCATAACGATTGATTTTATTAATATATACAGCGAAATACATTAGCAGCACGTTCTAAAAATTGAAATATCTTTATTTGTTCTTAAGAACAATTATTTTCAATTGTTTGCTTCGTACATTTTTCATTAGTAATTTCTCTAGGTCCTTCTCCAGAGTTCGTGCTCTCTCTATACTTGATTCTGCATGGTCTTCAGTGTCTAAGTATCTTAATGCTGTCTTGACATCATTCTCTTGCACTGTTGGAATACCATACTACTCTTCGCAAGCCCCTTTACTCGCCTATAATTTCCAGGACGTTGTATTTCCTATGTTCACTATCGTCGAGTTTTAGGTTCACTAAAACCGAATCTTCTTATTCTTATTTGTAATGTAAGTGAAACGGAACCAGTGACTTAAGTTCACTATAACCGATACATGAATATTGTTTTGGTCTGTAACAGCAAATTCTGCTTTCCTCTTCTTCTTAATGTATGTAAAACTTAATGTATGTAACAAAATGTATGAAATACAATGTCCAAATAATAATTAGAACTCCCCCACCTCTTTGATGTTTTACGTAGATATCAGAAGAATGATATAAAGGAAAGTGTACTTACAATTGATAGTTGCAATCAATCGTTTTAAAGATCACACAACACGATGTTCTCTAAAGAAGACCAACTGATAATGCATTTTCCGCGAACCTGACAAGCTGCGCATGACCCCATCTTTCCGTTTTCATTCTAGCCGCGCCTTTCAACTAACGCAAATTTCGTAGCTTTTTATTAATAGAGGAAAGCTGCAACCTATTCAATATATAGTGATCTCCACTTCTAATTTTTATCCCTTTTTTAGTGTCTCACTTGTTTAAAACCGTTCACTGGGAGCCGAATAAGAGGGACATCAAAATAGTTCTCTTTACAGCTTTAATGTACAGGATGAGTCTCGTAACTTCAACACCTCCTGCAATTTGTAAATGGTTGAAGTTATTGCAATGCAGTTTTCATGGAAGTGTATGAGGGAATGGGACCATTTTAGACATATATGCATTTCCATTTTATCACTTGTATTTTAAGAGATACATAGATAACTGTTGTTTTTTCAAATGGAACTACATATATAGTCTACATATATAGTCTATCATGACGAATGTAAAAAGACAAATCCAATGGCATACATATTATCATATGTTAGAAAGACATTTTATCGAGTAATTTGATTTTTTGAAACTCGTGTGAAACGGTCGGAGAGTACGTTAGCAATTAGATAACTGCCTGACCTAGAGTGGAGGACTGTTCCATTTAAAATATCCGTTAAACACGGGTCGTTCAAAATTACTCAGAACAATGTATATCATTGCATTCGTATATTTACTCTCGTCATGATAGACTAAAAAATATGTAGAGTCCCATTTGAAAACAAAAAACAAACACAAATAACAAAGTAACTTCAATATCCTGTAAAATGCAAGTGATAAAATGGAAATGAATGCATGCATGCATTAGCCCCATTTCCTCATACCCCATATCCTCCCGTGAAAAGTGCTTTGCAATAACTTCAACCGTTCCAAACTTACAGGAGGTGCTAAAGTTACGAGACCCACCTGTATATGATTCATTGAATTTCAGTGAAGTTGCACGAATGAACAAACGGAGAGCAATGGCTCAGTGCATCAATTGATGTCATTGCAATGCCTCTAACCTTGGTTGGAGTCCCGACAGCGGCAGGATTTTTTTACACTATCTTTTCAACTAGGTCGAATTCAATCGTTGCCTGGAGGAGAATTCTAGCGGCAGACTGCTCTGATCGGTAGTTTCCCGTGGTTTCTTGCATCAACACCAGGCGAATGCCGGAACAGTACCCTAAAAAAAGGGTCACTGACATTTTCCCTTCCTCTTCCTTGTTCTATTCTAACTCGTTAGACACACACTAACATGCACTACACTGCCACATATGCTGGGAGACCGGTCGGGAGCTTATAGCTTGTCCCTGCTGGGGCTTTGCCCAGCTGGTGGGAGATACCTGGTAGGGGAAAACACCGCCACTCGACGGTAGGTCGGCGCCGGATCTCGCTATCCTATGGGGGAAGATCACCGCTACCTCCCGAAGAAAAAACACGCACTAGGAGACTAATGACTTGAGTAGTTGACGCGCCCGGAATCTCTAACACTCAGTGAGTGAATGAGGAACGGGCGTGGCTGCGCAGGCTGGCGGCGACGTGGCGTCTGCGGCGGTCGTGGTTCATGTCGGTGGCGACGGGCAGCGGCGCGGGCGCGGGCGCCGCCTACTCGTGGCGCGAGGACGCTAGCTACATGCACCTGCGCGTGCGCCGCCTGGTGTGCGCGCACAACAACCACCTGCTGCACCCGGCGCGCCACACGCGCCTGCTGCTGGGCCCCGCGCTGGCCGCCGCGCCCTCCGCGCCCGCGCCCGCGCCCGGTGCCTACGCCTCCGTCTACTCGGGCTTCGGCGAGTACGCCGGCCGCTTCTTCTACTACGGCAACATGAACGCGCGCGCGCTGCGCTCCAAGATCCTGCACGGCTCGTGGCCGCCGCCCGAGGTGAGCGATAGCTTAGTGCCTCTCACCGGCAGGTCCTAGGTTACACTCCCCACGGCGGCAGGATGTTCGACCCTAGCTTTTCAGCTAGGGCGATTTCAGTCGCTGTCTGCAGGAGAATTATAGCGGCCGGCTGCTCTGATCGGTAGTTTTCCGTGGTTTCTCCGATCAACACCAGGCGATTGCCAGAGCAGTACCCTAACAAACGGACCATGGACTGCGCGCGATCTGTCTTTCCTCTTCCTTGTCCTATCCTCACCCCTTACACACACACACTAACATTCACTACACTACCACATATGCTGGGAGACCGGTCGGGAGCTTAGAGCTTGTCCCGGCTGGGGCGACGCTCCGCTGGTGGGAGAGTTCTGGTTAGAGAAACACCACTAGCCGCCGGTAGGTCGGCGCCGGATCTCGCCATTACTTCGTTACGAAGTTGTGTTCTCAACGAACGAGGTGCCGCCGCCTCCGCCGCCGCCGTCCCCAGTGGGCTTTCCCGACGTGCTCTTCTCGTCGCTGCCCTCCCCGCTGCCCGCGCCGCTGCCGCTCGACCTCTACGACAGCGAAGACGACGACGAGGAGGAGCTGCTGGCGGTGCTGGAGGCCGACCCGGAGGTGGACCTCAACCTCTACATACGAGTAATGCACATTGGTTATTTTCCATACATTTTGGGATATCTTGTTCCTCGCGTTGTAGATACCCTGCGTGCCGTAGATATGTGCGATGATCTAATGTGATTAGCATTCTTACAAGGATAATATAATGTGTGGTCAAGTTATTCGGAAGCAATTGGACCGTATTAAAAGTATTGGATGAGAATTTTCTGTGGGCATTCGTAATTGTGCTTTATCTTTAATTTCTGTAAAATAAATTCTACAGGTATTTTTGGGAAAATATTAATTTAATTTTATAACTTTTTGGGGGCTTCAACTCTTCTTTTACTTTTGTCATTTGTACTACGTTTTCTCTATGCTGAATTCTTTGTTAGTTTCTATTCTTTCGTTCCTCGTTGTTTACTTGTTTTCCGAAAATAATTATTGACGTATTAGGGTACGGAAGTAAGCGTTTTTGAAAGGAGGATTGACGGACTAAAGCTGTTATGTAATACGTCTTCTTCCTTCTGTACTCTTTGACAGTTTGAAAATAATTATTGATGCATCAAGACCAAATGTGCAAGAATAGTATTTCAGTGACACCTCGAGTGTGAGGATGTGCGGTTCCGTCACTCACGGTTAAACCACTTTCCGGCAACCAATCGAAGCATTCGACGCGTCTTGGTCTTTTGATGGGGAACTCGTAATTTGTGTTCGGATCCGGCCAGAAGATTCAAAGAAATGTACAAAAAGTTTTTTACGTGTTTTGGCGATGCAATCTTAGTGAGTATGACGGGAATTAAACCAAGGCCACCTATATAGATCTATGCAGAGGGCGTTGATTAAACTCCAGTACCTAAAGTTTTTTTCGATCAATACGCCTTAATTTTCTTCATGACGTTGGCAACACAGATGTTGACATCTTAAAATGAACAAATTAAGTTAATTTGAACAAGTGAATCACCCGGTATATTTCATTTTAATTTTTATCCGGAAACCTATTACCATATTTTAAAAAAATTGCAAAAACCTAAGAACAGAATTGCCTTGGAACTTATTTAATTTGAAGAATTTCAAGTGAATACGATGAAAACAAAACTGTGAATAATGTTAGAGAATGAATTAACGTCCTTACGTTCGACTTCTCACTTTTATGTTCCTGAGTACACAAATACCGACGTAGATGAAGACGAAGAGAAAGACGTAGACGTAGAGGAAGTCTTCAAAGACAAAGAATACGAGAATACAAAAACGAAGAATTTCCTTTCACGGAAAATGATCTAAATAAGTGGAGGGCCTATTGAATTGCCTGGATTTGATGGCCGTGTGTGCACGTCTCCGAGAAGAGCATAGGGTGGTCGAGGTGGACGCTGCGTTTGGGCTGCGGGATTCAGTTATGTCTTCATAGAATATTGAGAAGACGATAATTTTGAGAAATCAGGATAAGCCACGTGCCCCGGAGGTGCAACAGAGAAATGCGTGTTTGCCGGCAACGTCGTGTTGTTTTCAAATTGATTCTAAAAATTATGTACTACGACAAATTGAGAGAAAAACATTTCGAAATAACTCTTGATGATGTTAATTTAATGAAAAATTACATTACCTAAGTTCAGGAAAGCGAACGGTAGAAATCGTGCTCAATATCACAAAATAATTGCAAAATTTAAGCGGTTAGTTTACAACGCTGATAAACATCTAAACTGTACAAAGAGGACTCTGAACCGAAGGAAAAAAAAGAAGTGAAACAACGGAAGACAGTTTAAAGCGTCGGCAACACCATATTCAGCAAGTGTACAGATATTCCGAAGGAAGGGCTTTGGAATTATAGCGGATATGAACTTATTTATGGTCATACAAATAGTTCCAAAAATATTATTATTCGGTCAAGGGTTCTACGACTATTTTTGGAGTAATGCCCATTTTAAAGTTTAAAAGCCATTCATAATAGTTATTAAAATCCATATTGAAAGATGAGTTTTCAGAACAGGATTTTCAAGATAGAGTGTTTTTATAGTTGAGCTGAGTTCTATTGCGCAGAAGTGATTCTCGCGTTGCCTGCTGAGGGAGCTGCTGCTTGTGCACGTGTGGGCGTGGGTGTCGGTGGCAGGTGGACCTGGAGTGCCCGCTGCGGCTGGCGCCCTTCCACGTGCTGCACAGCCTGAGCGCCGAGGCGCTGGAGGTGGTGCAGCAAGGGGGCGTGTCCTCGCCCTACCACCTCTCCATCGACCTGCTGTCGCCGGAGAACGCCCGCCAGCGCCTGCCCACGGCCTTCCACTGGCAGATGCCCGACTTGGAGGCGCGGGGCGTCGGCAGCCCCCCGGACCCCGACCCCGACCCCGACCCCGACTTGGCGGTCGCCGGGCCCTCCTCCGCCCCAGACCCCGGCCCCGCCCCCGGCCCCGCCCATGGCCCAGACAGCCGGACGCGCCCCGTCGCTTCCCACCCAGAATCTGAGCCGCTTTAGCGTCCTCTCCGCTCCGCTCCGCGCAGCGATCTACGAGGTTTTCTAGTCGTGTCGCCTTTTGGCTTCGCGTTTGAGGGACGCATTTTTTAATTGTGTACTTTTGCGCTTTATAGTGCTAACCATTTGCCGTATTTATCCTTCGTTTATATTCGTATTTATTTTGTGCGCGTTTCTTTTTGTATGATTCATATACACATAAATTGCTTTCGAGTACACTGTTGTTGAGATTTTGAGGATGTGTCATATATGCTCTAGTATTAAAGTTTTGTATTGTATTACAAGTATTTTTATAAGTGTTTAGAAAATAAATTTCTTTACGTAAACTGCAGAAAAACTATATAAAGAAAATCAACGATTAATTTTTATATTGTCAAGACAGCACAATTTATGCCAAAATATACATGTGTGCGCGTGTGTGTGTGCGTATGTGCGCGCGTGTGTTCGTGTGTGTGCGCGTGTGTGCGTGTGCGTGCGCGCGCGTGCGTGCGTTTGCTTAGCTTTCGTTGCTCCTGCTCGCGTTAGCAAGAGGAGCGCTATGTGACCTTGAGTGACGGACTAAATATCCGATCAAAATATCCGTTAAACACGAGTGGCAAAAAAATCAAAATTACTCCAAAACTGTTTATCTAACATATGGCAATATGTATGTCAATGGATTCGTCTTTTTGCGCTAGTCATGATAGACTAAAATATATAGTTACATTTGAAAAAAACAATGTTACCTCAATATATCGTTAAATATAAGTTTTAAAATAGAAATGAATATATTTATTAGCCCCATTCCGTCTTTGCAGTTTTTATTACTCGTACATAATCGACATTAATTAATGTTTAGTGCAGTGTACGAGGATTTTTAAGTTGCAAGTTGATTTATTACTTTATTGAAAATAAATAATAGTTCTCGGGAAAGGAAAATCAAGCTTTAAAACAAAACATTAAACCTGATATTCTGCATGAGAGAAAAGAATTTTGCTGGGAAGGGAATGCAATATCATTTTGCTCAATGTGAGAAAATGTTGGAATTGACCGAAACTGACCATAAAAAACTGGTATAGAGATCGTTGATACGTCTGGGTCGTATAAGTACGTTCGACAAAAATCTCAAATTTACAAAACCTTTAGGCACATTGAGATGGTAATTAAATGAAGATCACAGTAAAGGAATTAAAGAAAACGAAAATGATATGATGACTAACAAACAATAATATGGTTAGATATTAAATGTAAAGGACAAAATATTAATATAATAAATTAAATTGGTAAAACAAATTTCAAATGTAATTATGCGAAAATTTTATCAACATTTTTGTTTTCAGAACTCACAGAATTGCAAAAATGGGGAAGGGACCATAATTTAAAATTTTCCCGCGCGACACAATTGTGCGCGGTGCTAGTAATGCTCTCTGGCGGACGGTTTTGGAACTATTACGTCTGTGCAAGAAGTTCAACTGCTGATGGAAAGATAGCATTAGTGTCGTATGCTCTGAAAGTTCTGGATAAAATGACTAGAATGCACTGTGTCCTCAGATTTGAATATAGGTATGAACTCATTTATTTTGCACTCAATGCTGGAATTCTCATAGATCAAGTACCAATGATAGTTTGGTAAATATAAAAGTAATTTAATGTTTTCGGGGATTCTCGTAAATGTAATTATATAATTATCACTTACGTAATTTTGTGAAGTGCTGTAATTATGATATTTCAATATGTTCACATACACAGTATAGTAATTAACGAAACGAGTGAATTAAGGGTATAATTGCACGAGTGGTAAGTTGAAGAAAACGAGCAACGATAACGAGTTTTCTTATTTACCATGAGTGCAATTATACCCCTTTATCTACGTGTTAAGTTCAATATTTTTTCGTTTCCATTTAGGAATAATTTTCATTTTTAGAAATTGAAGCATATCTTTGCAATTTGAGGCATATATTTGATGTCACATTGGTTGTGACCGAGACACATTTAGGCCTTGCAGTGTATATGAAATGGGAAAATGTTATCTAACATATTTCGCATGAAATATTAGAAAAAGCTGACAGAGCCATGAAAACATTACTTCGCACGAAAAGTAAGGGTATATATGAGACTGTGTTAATTTTAGAAAGGAGGAAGACGGTTCTGTTCTGACTCAGAAGTGTTGCTGGCGTATTTTTCAGAGCGGATAAATGCAACTGTCATTTATATTTTTTAAATGAAGACCAAATGCTTTATATGTAGCACATTTATTCATGTTAAAGATTATATGTTGTTCCATTAATCAGCTAGTGTCAAACCAACATGCTTATGGTCATACTGTTTATGTTGAAGAAGACATGGTATGTAAAGGAGAATATCGATATTTTAAATTATCAACAAATGAATTAATTTTGAAAAAAATTCAAAAGTTGTGGTAAAATAACTGCTCTCACTGGGCCGTCATCTTCGAACAGATGAAGTAAACACATCTGTGCAAATTTAACTTATAACTTATAAATATTAACGTGATTGTCTAAGGAGTAGTAATAATTTATTATAATTTTATTTTCTTCATTATATGTATGTTTTTAACGTCACCATATGACGGTATGTTTTTAACGACTAATGTTTTTGACGTACGTAATCTGTGTTGTACGTTTTTGTTCATGTTTCACGGCCGCCTGGAAATGCGTTGGCAAAGTCTGTGTTATAGAGACTAATTAAACGATTTTGATACTTTTTCTCAGTTCTGATTGGTAGTTACGGGGTTTTAATTGCACGTATGCAGTAAACATAGTGATAACCAACAATTTTTCATGGAATTAATGAATATATTTCGTTAACTAAACGAAAATAGTAATTAACAAAACTAATGGATATAAGGCTACAATTGCACTAATTGATGTTCAAGAAAACGAGCCACGGCAGGAGCGAGTTTTCTTATTTAGTATAAGTGGAATTACACCCCTTTATCCACATGTTACTGTAATGAACCGTCCTCCTCATATCTATAAAACAAATATAATCGCCCCTCGTTAGGCGCACCAAAATATGTAATGAACCACTACCTGCTCTAGATCAACTATAATCTTTATAATCGCCCGGCGTTATAACGCCAAAATAATAACCAAAACCCGCTCTTATCAATTGCCCTGGTTATACTCAGCTTCCACCTCCAAGGTTGCCCGTCGACTAGCTGCCCCCCCAGAACTTCCGATATTTTCTTACTTACACATAAAATCTGGGTGTGAGGTTGTGGCTGACCTGTACAGGATCTAACAACTATTCGGGCACGTGGGCGTAGGTCATTAACTAGCTACATGTAACAATTAAACTACGTTCGTTTAATTTAATGTCGAACCAAGTGATGTTCGCCATTTATTTTCTGTAATTCCTGTGCTAGTCGTTATTCCAGTTGAAATATATATATATATATATATATATATATATATATATATATATATATATATATATATATATATACACACAAACTGGGGTCGTTGCTCTCCCATGACTCACATAAAACACTTAACGACAAACAAAATAAGCACATAAACACATCAACGATATAATACCCTTAAATTACATGACACAAAATCCAAAATATTTCCATTCATACTGACAATTATAAATAAACTCATTCACACCCGAATGCGCATTCTGCCTGTATATCTATTGAATCTATTTTACGTTAAGACAGAACTTGATCTTGTACAGAAGCTAATTTTAATCTTTCTTCTCCTTCAAAATGTGAATTTCATAACAAAAAAAAACAAAGTTTCATAACTTCCCTTTTGCAGAAAACGCTGTAATCCGCAGCAAACCATTGTTGCGCGCCGTCCTCGATGTATATTACGCAGCATCCTCCAAATCCATCCTCCCGCAGCATTTCTCCATCCCCACACATTACCAAAATTTTCTTGAGCTCGCTAATATCTTCTTAGCATGTCCTTTCATTCCCCTATCATCCTATTTCCATTACGCAACTAATAACGCGATTATCTGTCTATCGCGTGCTACATTTCCTCCAAAATGTCCTATTGTTGAATATACTGCGACAAAATATTTCCGCGTTACGCATTGTTATTACGAACATCATTGCCTAAACTCACTATATCCATTCATGTTCACCGTGTTTCTCGCACAATTGCATACTAAAATTTTTATCTTTTTTCGGAGCGTTCTTCCCCACGTCTGACTTCGAGCTTGCTACGCATCATCTTCTTGTCATTGTTGCGTTGTGTCTTCAACTTTTTTTTCTGGAACATTTACCGATCGCTTACGTGTCTTTACCAAAAATATCATACCATTTTACTTAATTCTGTCCTTTCCAGGCTATTTCTCTTTATTACTACTTTTAATTATCAATTTATATCTTATTACTATTTCTTATACGATCTCCTCATGTTTATTAACGCCAAAATTGCTTTATTTCCGTCGCTCGCGACGCATCATTGTTCTCTCGTAAAAATTCCAAATATACAATTTCAATTGGCATCTCTACTGCAGCTCCTCGATATTTTTCAGAGTTGCGAGTAATGTCATAATTTTCCGCGTGGTTTTCTTTATTAATCCCGAAAGTTTCATTTCAATCGCTTTACGCGTTCTCTTAATTTTTAGGAAAAACCGATTCTTTACATTACCTTTCTTATGATAACAATGGCTGTAAAAATCTCTAGTTATATTGTCTAAAGTGTACTTTCAAAATCACTCATATCTTTTAAACCCCTGATGCGATTCGCTTCGAATAACTTTTGAAATGTTCCTCTAAATGAATGCTATTGATTTGTACTGTCCAAATCGGGATTTTGTCGCGTCTTCTTTAATTTATAAAAAAATTATTAGTGCGCGACACCGCTTTCTTCTGTTTTTCCATCTCCTACTCATGCCATTCCTTGTTATGTTTGTTCTTTGCATCTAAATTGTTCGTGGGGATCTTAGATTGTTACATTACATTCAATTTCTTTCCTTTCCATATAAGAATAATTTTAATTTTGAGATATACAGCCAAAACTTTACTATTTGAGTCGTAATTCCAGGACGTATATTCAATGTGTACGCGGCGAACGTTCTGAGTAAGAACCATTGTAGAGGCCCTTTGAATTGTGTACCGATATAACCGTAGGAACTTAGAGGACAAAAAAGGCGTATTAAGATGGACGACATTGATCATATTCCAGATCGAATATTAGAGGAAGCTGAGAAAACAACATGAATAGAACATCCAATAAAAGTGAAGATGAAAGTGAATGAGAGAGAATATAATATTTACTAATCTTGGAAAATGGAAAACTAGTCATTTCAGAAGAGGTTTTGCTTGCATACTTTTAAAAAGGGTAATTGTAACTGACGTTTAGATTTTTCACTCATGTAATTAGTTCATTAGAATAAAACTAAAAAGACGACGAGTCGGAAATAATTATTACAAAGAGTTTATTGCTTTAATGGCTTCATTTGGAGCTCAATATGACTATCTTAGTGTTTCCCCCTCGGCGGAGTTGTGCCAAAATGGTGGGGAGTAAAAATGTACCCCGCAAAAGGAATACATTGCGATTTTAGGGTTATACGGTGATTACTGGAAGAATTTCTGGAAACTAGTTGGCCATGTCCTGTGATCGTTCTTCAACTGTCAAGTTTGTAAAATTTGACATTTGTTACGTATTGAATTGAGCTAATAATCAGTACCAAAGTGATCTAGTTTTTTGTTCATAGCATTTTAAAGAAAGCAGAGGAGTATGCCAAAGGAAATCTCACATGAACACTTCCATGCAATGATTTTGTATGATTTCAAATGCGGTTTGACACAAAAAAATGCAGCGATCGACTTCTTTCGGCTTTTGCGAATGAACCTCCATCCAAGAGAGTTTACAAGAGGTTTGCAAAATTTCATTTTAGACGCGTCACTCTCAATAACGAATTTTGTGAGGTTTGTCGTGCAACAACTGTTGAAGCTGTGCAAGAACTGATTAATGGAAATCGGGATGTGACATACCGAGATATTCAAGCATCCTTGGGCCTTGACTTGAAAGCAATACTTACGTTTTTGCGTGAACATTTAAACGTACGGAAGCTTTGTAGCCGTTGGATTCTGCACAAGTTGACACAAGCACAAAAACAGCTCCGTGTCAATTGGTGGAAAGAAAAGCTCAAAAAATTCAACATAAATAATTCAAATTTGGTCCACAGCATCGTTACCGGTGACGAAACTTGGGTTTATTCCTACGAACTCGAAACTAAGAAGCAATCTACCGTGTGGGTACTTCAAGTCGAGCTCAAAACAGAAGTTGTCCATGCACGCAGTGCTACGAAGCAAATGATCGATTGTTTCTTTGGTGTAACTGGACATGTAGTAACCGTGGCATTATAGAATCGTGAAGCAGTAAACAGTAATTATTAATACACCACAATTATTTTGTTAGAAGCCATCTGTGGGATAAGAAAAAAAATATACGAAATAGGGGAATCATTCACCACGAGGGGAAAGGCAGTCCTCATTCGGCGCATCACAACCCTGGATTTTTAGAGCCAAAAATGTAGAAATTGTGTCTTTGTCTGTATTCGTAGGATTTATCACAATGACATTTTTTATTTTCAATAAACAAAAATAAAATGTGTGACAAGCAATTTTTGTTATCTGAAGTTGCCGAAATATTCTGATCTTTGGTTTCCGAAGTAACTGCTCTAGAGTGGAAGAAGTTCTTCACCAATTGGTTTGCGCAGATGTATCTAAAGACGAATATTGCGAAAAACAATGAAACGATTTACCAAATTTTGTTAAAGATTTTTTAATATCATTTTCAGAAACTTTTCCAGGAACCTACGTATCTCGTAAAAGATTCACAATATCGAAAGCATGCCCTGTTGAAAGTTATAGGGCCTTAAATTCTCCATTGAGTGAGATCAGACTGATATTTTTTGGAATACCTGTTCCTATACTGGTGCTCATCTAGTCAGTATCTTTTGAACTAACCCATATGTCAATAAAGTTGTCTAAACAAAAGTTATAGATGAATACATTCTGCGTTGAATGAGACCAAAGTGATTTTTTTACCACCCGTTTCTGCACAGCTCCACCTTGAATTTTGACCATTCCTCATCTTCAATGAAGACTATGAACTGCATTTCTTCAATAAATGTTATTTACAATATATTAAACGTAGCAGTACAACACTCTTTTGTATTAGCCTTGAACTCGTATACTGTTCCAATAAAATAATTAAATTATAGAATATATATAAAGATAATACTAAAAAAATGTTTCATATAGAATATGATTAGATCCATTCAATGGATATGAAAATGGAGGCAGGATAAGAAACACAATTCTTGAAATCAATAAGTGATGATTATATTTCATAATACAAAAGCTATACAGAAGTAATAATAAAAAAAAGAAAATAGCTTCATAAGCCATACAAGAGGATGGAAAGATGAAGGTTTTCTAGTGATAGAACACTGAAGATAAAATACAGCGGATGTCTGTTTTAACACTGTCTTAGAAAAAAGAACTTATCACTGTAATTTAGGTATTCGTACTAACAGAAAGTCGAATTAAAAGACTATTATAATGAATTAGATGAAACAATTAATAAACATCAAGCAAGTATTACATTGGTGATTGCAGAATTCAACAGCAAAATCGGCACTTAAGGCCATGGATTAGACCCATATGGATACGGAAAAAGACTTATGTTTGCTGAAGGACACCAGCCCAAAATAGTAAACACTTTTTAAAAAAGAAAATGAGAAACTAATGGACTTGGAGCTCTCCGGACGGTAAGACTTTATGCTAATCAATGAAAGCCTTGTGGATCTACAGGAAATACGAAAAGTGAAATTTAACTCAGACCGTAGAATGTAAAGAACCAAAATAAGAATAAAAAAAGGGAAACCAAGAAAACATAACCAATCATGTTTTGAAAGCTTCAAACCTGGACTACAATCTATTTAAATCTGAAATAAGAAACTGACTAAAAGAACTGCAATTACATGGAACCGCATCTCGCAGAGGAAAGTACCCAAACCCAGACTCGTTTCTCAATTTGAACCCCTTGACTAACAGCTCTGTAGTGTGAAATTCTTACACTAAATTATTAACTTTTCTTCCAATTTAATCATGGGTTTGACTACATATTACACCACACCTGTTGCATGTTGACGTGTAATTCAATACAGACTCACGATTCTTGGAAGTTCTATTGATCGAAATCAATTATTAGATTGATGGAAACTAATATAAATTATCAGTCTTTTCCAACAATAAAAATTTAAGTGTATTCTTGTAACCCCTATATTACAATTTTATTGATCTCATGATAATTAATTTCAACTTAGAACATTAAAACACCGTACGGGTTTGACTATAGTTCGCAAGCTTACTATTATAATATCTTGATAGATGGCTCCTCAGCTGACTAGCGGAATATTGCCATTGGAATCCTTGTTACACCAATTCTTGCATTCTTGCCTAAATTAAAAATGTTCCAAATGTCCTCAACGATACGCTGTTAATAGGACTTAACATGTCCCACAAAATAAATACGCGGTCGCGACTTTCCCCATCTGTGTTTCGTATGAAACACCTTCTCGCCATTGACTACATTCAGATACTTATTGAAAAATTCTTCCATCTACGGCGCTACCCTAATATATATCCCCTCGAAACACGGAGTCTATTTTAATTCAAACTTCCAGCTACTACATTAATAGAAGGTACAATTACAATTTACACAAAACCCAGCTCTCAAACTAATTATAAATTCTCACCTCACTATCATTTAAATAATATCCACCCTATGCTGAAAATCCGTTCGCACCTCACCAACCGCTTACGTGCGTTCCCTCCAATAATTTTCTAGCGACTGATCCCATGCGTCCTTTCACAAGATCAGAGCTCCAACGCCCACTCCACTCCAAACCCATGTGTTCGGGGCCGTGTCTTTGAGCACAGCGCTATGCCAGCAATCATGGAATATCACACTTCGTTGATCCATTGCCCTAACAACACGTATTCTTTGACTACCGAGTTTGCGAACAATGCTGTTGTTCCTAACGCTGGATGCCGTTTGTATCATTAAAACTAAATCCAGGGGTCGTGGCTTATCACAGTAAAGTGACGCTGGATATTGTAAAGATACTAAAATATTAATTCTTTGCAAACCCGAGGCCTTGTCAAATGATAGTGTTTCCATTTACACATTCGCAGTATTCACGTGGACAGTCGGCTTTTAGTGAGAACAGTGAAAAGCAAAGTTTTTTTCAAGCGCTTGTCTCAGCTGCCTGACTTCGCTACTTCATCGGTAAGTCTTCTAACCACTACATTACTTTGAAGGTGACATTACAAGTTATTGATGCAGGAACATGTACTTTATTTTGTCTTGTAAAACTGTTATTGGCATTTGAAATATAAACACACTGGTGCCCACAAAGGTTTCTAACGCGAGCCCACAATTCTTCGTCTTGTAAAATAAAAAGAATAAGGTATTTGACACTCCTTATACCTCCGGAGTCTAATAAAAATGCAAGAGCATACTCTGAAGCCTATCAGTTCCAGAGGGCAGGAAGAAGAAAGAGGTCAAGAGACAATTTCATAATTTAATCTCTGAGAAGTCGAAAAGAGAGAGATTTAAGAAAAGTGTGAAGTTAAAAAGCAAAAGGAACAATCTACCTTCTATGGCAAATCAAACGTCATGTCCTCTGGGTCTTTCACATTGGAATTTCTACCTGGAATATCTTCCTTGCCAGATGAAGAAAACGCAGAGAACACGTTTTGCAGTGTAAATTTTCGGGGAGCTGTAGGATAACTATGGGTGATGTGCCTATTGTTTGCTCTAGGCTCATATAGAATGTGCATGGGCGGAAAAAAATGCTTATATATGTGACTTTTATTGCACTTGAATATATAGGCTATGTGCAAAACAAACTAGTTTCTTATGTATAAAATGTTAAACTTGTATTTTCGTATAAGGAAAGCAAAGGGTACAAAGAAATCAAGAAGAAAAACAAGCGTAGAGAAGAAACTCTGAAACTCTTAGATGAGAGAGAAATTCTCTGAGAGGAAATGTTTAAATCAGAAGAAAACTACTAACGCTACCAAAGCACATACTTTCTCACATTTCAAAATGCTCCGCAATATAATACTACTACATTAACCAGCAAAACTTTTCAAATAATATTTGTTTTGGTAATGTCTAATTCATGTGAAAAACCCTCAACAATCAAATCTGTTAGAAACTCCGAAACCTTCCAGTCCATTCAGGTCGATCAGGGAATATCAATTTTGGAGAAAATCGGATGAACAGTTTAGGCTAATAACTAATTAGTTTATTTTTTAAATATAATATTTTGTCCCTCAAATGACCCATCACAATAGGAATAGTTTGAAATTTTTTGATATTTGAATTTTTGTTTTTGTTTTTTGAATAAGATTTGTGTTGTATGAGATGATGATATTTGTATTCCAGCATGGGTAGAAGGTTCTTGTGTTATAGTATTCTATTGATATTGTCTAAATGATCAAGGAATGGAAGATTTTGTTAGCTTAAAGGCAGAGGGGAGGTAATGAATTGGTTAGTGGATAATGTATGTGTTTTTGTAGGGGGAAATTAATTTGATTTTAGTAAAACTTTAAACGTTTTACATCCTCTGTAGTTCGCAGTATTATGTCGGTTACAATTGGCACAAACAGGTGGTGCTGTTTTAGGAAGGGGACAATTTGAATAATGATGATTTTCTTTCCATCTAATACAACGAGAAGTTACCCGACAGTTTGCTTGAGTGTGGATAAATCTTTGGAATCTTTTACATTGCAATGGGAGATTATTTGTAATTATAGTTTGAATTTTAATTATCTGTGAAATAATTTCCTAGATTACAATTTTTTGAAGCTTCAGAGGTTTTAATTAATTCATTTGGACAAATTACGGTATTATTGGTTCACGGTGTTTATTAGATAAACAATATACGTTTTGTTCTGGAAAGTTTAACCTCGTTAATTCATTAAAATTATTTCATTAGTATAACAAATTGAAACACTTTTAAATATGACAGTAAAAGTAATAGTTGGATGACGGTATGAGAAATATTAAATATTATTGTCACAAATGTTTTTGTATTTTCAGAAATCATCGATATTTTGAAAGATAGATTTGTATTATTTGTATTGTTTTCGTTGAAAAGTCATTTTTAGCTATGTGTTGAAGATCAGTAAGATAGTTTGTAAAGTTATATACATTGGAAGCAATTATTGGTGGAATGTTAATGATTTCAGATTCATTTTGAGGTTCTTGTAAACCAGCTAGAGTTGCATATTTATTGTGAAGGTATAGCTGGATTACAAAGTTTTCAGGTAATAGGAGCCAGTCTTTTAAATTGAAAATGAGGAATTGATTCACTTTCTCTCCTTCTTGAATCACTTTTGTTTTGTAGTTCTTGAAATTGTTGGCTTCAGATTGGATGGTTGAATTTGAAGAACAAGGATAGGATGTATTTTGCGGAGAAAGTTGCAAGTTCGCAATTCATTAGCTGACTGGTAACAAGGTTGTGACATGAATATAAGAGAATATTATTAATAAATGACATTTTCAGATTATCTGAGGAATTATATGTTTGTACAGGAAATGTTTTGAGCGCGGAAGTCCTTACTATGGTTAAATGTCTATGGTTCCTTGAATGTTTTTAATTCAATACAAGTCGGTTGTCAAAAGAAATTGGGTCTTATCCTTCCTAACCTGCCCCCATTCACGAATCCACTCTCAAAGCCGCGAAAATGAGGGAATGTGTTTTGTTGAACATTATATTAATTGCTGGTAAGAAACACCTTCTTTAATTTCAAGCTTTTGTGTATAGTTTGTTTCAGTATTGCGACATGATTAAAATTTCTTGCAGAGCACAGTATTGTGCACTAAGAAATCATGTAGTCAATATTAATTGGAATGTGCAGAAGGTGTGAAACTTCGTTTTGCAAGAGAAACTAAGGATTATTTCAAGCTTTTTTGAAGGAATTACTTAATATACATACGTTTTCTAGGCAACCATTTTAAGTCAACTTTTTCATTCAATTTTGTGAATTAGTTTATTTATTTTTATTTTTTATTTTTTTCTTCGACGTAAATCTTACAACGCAATCCTCTATGTTCAACGGCTTCCTGGTGTTCTACTAAGATGGCTCATTGTTTTTTTTACCGTTTGTAACGCTGTTTTTAAAATGCAACTAATTATTTTACAAATTATGTAGTTGTAATATTTCCATTATCACGCGCAAATCTTCTTTTAAACGGATTGAAACAAAACACACAATGACTATTTTTTAGTATCTTATGAAATCCATTTTATAGTAAAATTGACTTTTTTATTGCTTACACGGTCAATAATGTACTTAGCAACCTTGAAACTAATTGAAATTATCATAGGAACAATGTTTCCTATTTACTTAGCTTAAAAGTATTTTTTTCTCGCAATCAATATTTTTTTTCAGAAATAAACTATCTCCACAGAAAATATTGTAAAAATGCACGTAAACATTCCTAATTAACACAATGGTTTAGATTCCCTTGCTACATATATGTGTTATCAACTACAATACAAAATTTCATATTTTCTCAATTTTTTGTGCCTCTAGTAGTTAAACTGAAATGAAAATTTCAGAATATAGAGGAATAAAACAACTATTTACATTTTCGAAAAACATATGGCGTGTTTTTGAGAACATTTTGTCTGAACGTTTCTGGAAGTTCCCAATTTTAAGCTAATTACACTCAAACACTTTTGATATTTTGACAAACTTTAAAAGCCATAATTTAAAGCATTTGTGTTCACATATGCATTACATTCTAAAATAATAATTTACTTTATAAATGTTAATATTACCGACGTGCGAGATATTTAAAAAAGTACATCATGTAATTTTTTTTAACATTTAAATTTCAATCAAAATGGCGTTTAGACTGTGTAGTTTTAGTGTTTGCACTCTAAAGGTATAAAAAATAAAAGAAAAAAATTTAGCAATTTTTTTGAAATCTTGCTTAAGTGTATGTGGAATTTTGTCACGATTGTACCTAAAATAACGTGAAATTATTTTGTAAAACCCCAACGTGTAATGATTTAAAACTCTAATACTAAAAAAATTAACTGCATAAAGAAAAAAATCTCTACTTTGAATAATGAAGGTGTACGTCAGGTTAGAAAAAACAATTAACCTTTTGAAAATTTCAAAAATTGAAACCGAAACGAAAATCGTATATTATAACGCAAATACTTAAATCAAAAATAATCAAAATGCCTCAAGAACTTTATGGCGTGACGTCATGAAATCTTCCAGTATTCTAGCAGACATAAATCCATTTGCAGTCCGACACGTTGCGCTGGACACCCACTCACCAACACCATCGGGGCATACATAATTTCAGTATTATTTATTAGACAGTCATCGCGACTCTCAGCACGAAACACGAGCGAAACCATACAGACGCTGCTTGATTAAGCAGAAACTATTGCAGTAGCCGTCACAGGTAGTTCCCGCTGAGAACAATGTCTCTCTCCAAAGAACATAGTGCGCGCTCGCAGCTCGTCCATGCATATTTCAGCCTCGTTATCGCCCGCGCCCCGCGCCGCTCACGGCCCGTTGCTGCGAACGGGGAGAGGCGGGCGGGATAGAGGAGAGCGAATGCACTGGAGCTGGATACTTGTCAAGATAAGTGCGTCTATCGTAGTGTAGCGTTTGTTACGATACCGACGAGGCTATGCAAGCGGGTGGAAACGGAGGAAGAGAGATCAGATCTCGGGAACGTGTCAAATATCAAAAGCGGGGGAGGGTTGAGAGACCAGAACTCGAATGATTGAGGACAGGACGAGCAGAATGAAGGTTTGGGGTAAGGGAGTGGTCTGCTGCAACATGAATAAAGACTACTAAATAGGGAGCTGTGTTGTCTGCGGCAGGATGTACAGTGAGCTCTTAAGGAAGTATTAAAGCAGGGGAGGTGTTGACAGCGAGGGCGTGCGGGCGTGCGCGGATACGGTGGCGATGACGAAGGGCGCGCGATAGCAGCGGGGCGTGTATGGACACGCGCAACAATGGAGCGCGGGCGCTCGCGCGTTCACCTGGCGCTCGTTCCCGTTTATTTTCGGCTGTTGTGCGCGCGACGAGCGGCGCTGGCGGCGGCGGCGGCGCGTTGAACACCTGCTACCGCGGCCGCGAGCTTCGCCTCTCCGCTCCGCCCCGCCCACTCCGCCCTCTCCTGCCGGTCCGTCCCTCCCCACCGCCCGCTCCGTACTCCCCTGTCGATCCGGCCAGTCCCACCCCGCCCTGCCCATTGCTGCCCCGCCCCCACGCCCCCCGCCCCGCCTTCCTCTGCCGATCCGTCCCGCCCCGCCCCACCCCGCCCCGCCCCGCCCTGCCCTGCCCATCCCTTCCCCACCCCCAAGCCACCCGCACCGCCCTCCTCTGCCGATCCATCCCGCCCCACCCCGCCCTGCCCATCGCGTCCCTGCCCTCCCGCCGCCATCTCCGCCTTCCCCTGTCGATCCGTCTCGCCAAGACTCGCCTCGCCCTGCCCCGCCCCGCCCTGCCTAGCGCGCCCCCGTCCCCGCCCCGCCTGCCCCACCCTCCCTTGCTGGTTCGTCCCGTCCCGCCCCGTCCCACCCTTCACCGCCCCGCCCAGCCCATCGCTTCTCCGCCCCCACGCCGCCAACCCGCGCGGCGAGGCTCGGAATTGAATCCCGCGGGCCTCACCGGCTCGCGGCCGCTGGCAGCGGCTGCGGCGGCGGCGGTGGCGGCGGCGGAGGCGGTCCACAAAAGCACAGACAATGGTGCGGCGAAACCAATTCCGCGGGCGGCGTGGGCGCCCGCCCCCTGCCCCACGCCGTCCGATCCCCGCTGCCGCCCCTCTAAAATAACGGCGGCGGCGGCGGCCCGCCGTGCATTGATCGTGGTGTGTCGGACGGTCGAGAATGAAAGTTAATTACAACTTGTCACAGATCACAATGGGACTTAGCGATGACAAATTGGCCTCATTCCGGTGCGTTCGACCTGCCGCGCCGCCGGGGCCAAGACCTGCCCCCCGTGCCGCCCCCGGGCGACTGCGCCCCCACTCCCCGCCCACGCCCCCGCCCACGCCCCCGCCCCGACCGCCGCAACTCTCGCGCGTCGCGGTTTGCGGTAGGCGCTCTCGCGGGGGCCCTTGTTTGAAGCCCGAGTGGGTGCAGTTGCAGATGACTATTCATACCGTTGTTGGTTAAGGTTGATTATACTGCTCTCTGATGTAACCGTTATGCCGTTCGCCAGCCGTTTACATGTCGCAAAAGAGCTTATTGAGCCTTTGTCTGCTGTTGGCGTGAATATCACACTGGAAACCACTTGCATTTTCTATTCATGAACTGTTCTATCTGTATTATAGGTTTTAAAATGTCTGAAAGTGTGATGATACTTTTTGCCTCCGTTTTTTGCTTGAAAGACGAGGTGATTTTATTTGTGGATGCGCAACTTTTTGTTCTATTAAATCGGCGACGGAAGTTTTATTCTCATTGTGCAATGAAAAATTATAATACAATTCTTACTTGTACATCCTGTAGGTTGCTACAATTCAAGAAACAGAATGTAACGGTAGCACTTCCGGGAAGACAACAAGATGAACAGTTTTACTTCATTTGGAAATTACATTAATTATGGCGGAATATTTACTTCAATAACCGAAATAATGGCCTCGTTAATTTTTAAATTGTTAATAAAATTGGAGATATTAAATTAGCAGTTCGAAGAGAATCTTTTCAATTTATTCATAAAAATTTCCTTATGCTGGGAGTCATTTTAGCACACTATGGGTGAATCCATAACCAACATCCCAGATCAAGACACTGGGTCGTACCTTTTACACTCTGGCATACTGCTTACGCAGTACAGAGAAAATTATGTAATGCTCCGGGAAAAACGGCGATTGTTCGACAGGGAACTTGTATTATGGGGCCGTGATACAGTAAAAATGGATAAACCTTGTTCCAAATCTTGTAAATTACTTCCACTAACGCGTTGTGGTTAGAATCTACGTATTGTGGGTCCTTGATACCGAAAAATTGATTTATGGCAAACGTCTCTCCGAGAGACTGTCGGTCTCTCTCTGTACGCCAGTGGTAAACCATAGGTAGGATTGTCACTAAAACTGATATTCTCCGATCTATCTAATACAACTAATGTTGGAGCCTTTTGAATTTGAAAAGAAGGGAACATTTTGAGTTTTGAAAGTACTTTACATGAAGTCTCAACAATTTCAAATTTATCTCAAAAACGTCTCTACATTTTTTTTCTAATTTTTTCTTCGGTGCAATCACCATCCAAAGGGTTTTGGTGTGCTGGATTAGAATTTTCCATTCGTTTTCCACCTCTAAAAAGTTCGGCTTCACGAAGAAAATTGCAAAAATAAAAACGTCGCACTTTTTTAAGTTTTTTTTCGCGAATATCACGAAAACTATAAGATTTATCGAAACAGCTAGTAAAGAGGATAGATAAAACTTGAGAGTAAAGTTTGGGTATGAAACAAAAATATTGAATCAAGGCAACAAATTGAATCAGAATATTTCAAGCATTTTTAATTAATAAATCCAAAAATGAGTGAACTTTCATGAAATGAGTAACCTATTACGTGAGCTGAAAAGTTAAAAATTATTCTTAAGGGAAATTATATAATGTAATATAAAGAGAAACTGTATTATTTTCTTGTATACCCCCCTTAACTTTTAGAAGATCCTGTCACGTTCAAGAATGTCACGTCGATTCTAGTACAAAATTTGGTTCTTCAAGTGTACAAGGAAGTATGTAGTGTGAGAAAATGATTTTAAAAATTTCATTTTGAGTAGTGGCGTAGTAGTAACGAAAGAAAATATGACAGGTAAGTGATATTGTGCCGACCTGGATGGCCGAGGTGGCTAAGAGCGAGTACCGACTCAGCGCTTCGGTCCGAAGGGTCGCGGGCTCGAGTCCCGCCTTAGGCATGGCTGTTTGTCCCTTGACTTTGTGTGTGTTGTCGCGGAGGGCATCGCGTTCTGCTGACCCCAGATCAGAGGAGCCCGCAAGTGTTTGTTTAGTGTATGGTCAAATATGCGTCCCTTCGGGACGTAAAGGGCAACCGGCTGTCGGCTGGATAAAAGCCCTAGGAAAAAAAAGTGATGTTGGGAAGTATTAATATGTGACGTAATACCTTCTGTCATTGATACGATTATTCAAGTTTTATTCGTTTGGAACTGGATATGATACAAGCGGGGGGAGTGTGGATGGAAGTTTCCCTACTGGGAAAGAAATTGTTATAGTGAAAATGTGAATAGTAAATATATATTTCACACTTTCGTCACGTCGGTGTATTTCGGTGAAATACACCGACGTGACTAAAGTCATGGGATAACAATACGCAAATATACAGATGGCAGTGGTATCGCGGTCAGAAAGTATAAAAGGGCAGTGCTTTCGCAGAACTTTCATTTGTACTCAAGTGACTCTGATATGAAAAGGTTTCTGACCTGATTACGGTCGGACGACGGGAATTAACAGACTTTGTACGCGGAATGGTAGTTGAAACTAGATACATGGGACATTCCATTTCGGAAATCGTTAGGGAATTCAATCGGTGACAAGAGTATGCCGAAAATACCTAATTTCATGCATTACCTCGCACCACGAACAACGCAGTGGCCAACGGCCGAATGACTGAGGACAGCGGAGTGGTCAGTGCTTACAAAATTACGAGCAACGCTGCCTGAAATAAGTGACATACAAAGAACGTATTGGTTAGGACAGTGCAGCGAAACTTGGCTTAACACAGAATTTTGAAAATGTGCATACAATTCACTTTTCCCCATAGCACGTCATATGCAGCTTTAACTGTTTTTTGACGTAAAATAAATAAATAAGTAAATAAATGTTATGGCAGAAGACCGACTTGGGTGCCTTCGCAACCAGCGCGACATCGCCTGCAGCGCCTCTCCTGGGCTCGTGAGCGTATCGCTTGAAACCTGGGCGACTGAAAATCCATGACTTGGCCAGATGAGTCCCGCTCTCAAATGAGACCTTACCAAATGGCAAGAGCTCATGGTAGAGTTCGAGCGTAGCGCAGACCCCATGACGCTATGGAATAAAGTTGTCAAGAAGACACTGTGCAACCTATGGTGGCTCCATAATGGTGTTGACTATTTTCACATGGAATGAACATGGACCTCTGGTCCAACTGAAACGGTCATTGACTGGAAATGGTTAGGTTAAGCTATTTGGAGACCATTTTCAGCCATTTATGAACTTCATGTTCCCAAACGACTATGGACTTTTTTATGGATGACAATGCGCCATGACACAGGGCCACAGTTGCTCGCGATTGGTTTGGAGAAAAATTTGGACAATTAGAGCGAATGATTTGTCCACCTAGATCGCCCGACGTGAATTCCATCAAACACTTAAGGGATATAATCGAGAATTCAGTTCATGCACAAAATCCTGCACCGTCAACACTCGCAATTATGGAACGCTATTGAGACAGAAAGGCTCAATATTCTTCAGGGGACTTTCGACGGCTTGTTGAGTCCATGCTACGTCGATTTGCTACACTTCGTCGCGGGTAAAAGGAGTTCTAACACGAAATTATGAGGTATTCCTTGACTTTTCTCACCTTAGTGTATTATATGAGTGAGAAGCTTCTTTTATCTCAGCTGCTTCAGAAAGTGGTGCTGCAAATAAAGGGGTCGTCTTGAATTCCACCTTGCATGTCGAACATGCCATTAATGTTTGAAAACTCCTTTCGCAGTAAATAATTTTTAGTAGTAGAGAATTGGAATTATATCTATTGCCTTCAGAGCTGTCGCATATGCGGCCGTAAGTTTGCGTAGACTACAACCAAAACTCTCTTCAGAATTGTAGGTAGAGATGATATTTCAGAAGAGAGAATAGGAGAAAAACTAAAGATGTTTTTTAAGCATCGGAAATATCGCCTCTCAGTAAATATGATTATATCTCGGATCAGGTGTTTTTCTCCTTTACAATGTTACATCTTTTACTAGAGTCAAACACCGTACATATCTGGTAACATAGCCCAAGTCTGCCGTGTTGTTTTTAAAAAGAATATGATTTGTCATTGTTTTCAACATGGTCAATTATATTATTATCGGTTAATACCTGGTATGGATATCTTGTTTCCCCGTCTGCGATTGAGTAATAATGACATAATTACGAGATCGTACTACTTCATAATCCACCAAATAATATATCGGGGATTGGATGGAATCGGCGGTGACCTCCATTTCTTACCGCCGTATTATTGTATAGTGATGCTCAGTTTATTTTAAACTTAAAGTTTATTTTTGGAAGTAGTACTTATAAAATTATCTGAATAAATATTTTTTATTTATACCTGAAATTTTCTCTTTAGTTTTATTCTTACTTTCACACATATTGACAAAATTATTGTTGTATGTTAATGTGTGACTTAACATGTGACTTAATTTGATACATATTGACTAAACGTATTGTTGGTAGAAATATCCCATCAATAAACTGTATTGTATAGAATGTATTGCTTCTAGCTTTCTCTTGTTTGTCATCTTTTTGTTAACTAACTGTGAGTTTTGCAGATACTCCGCGCGAGTAAACACGTCTCTACTGATTCCGTGTGTACCCGAATGTTATTCATTTGACAGTGCCAATTTCCTTCACATTGGTTATTTTCAGCACAATGAAGTGAAACCGAATGCAACCATGGGAGGTTATTCGTCCAGAGGTCCAAAGAGTCACCATTTTTCAGCGCGCACTTACGCCAAAACAGTCTTTCACAAAATTAAAGTTAACATATGCATTTGATAGGACATTTTGTCAACATTAATTTAGTTAAGTGACTGTACCGATAAGATTGGGCTTTTGGATAAGACTTTTGGAGATATGAGCAAAACCTGAAAAAGTCTGACATTTAATTTTTTTTCAATTTTCTTCGTGAAGCAGACTTTTTCGAGGTGGCAAAGATAAAATTCAAATTCAGCATTCACACAAAACTTATAGAACCGTTGAGAAAACATCTCCCAGGATTTTGTCCTGAATCAGGCCGTTATTCGCACCAGCTGTCTGGACTGTTGAGTAAAAGACTCTTAAAGAAATGGTGCATATTGCATTTTCATTGAAACAAAATTAGAAACAGATAATGTTGTCAAATACATAATAGGCATCTTTAGTCTTCCTTAGGGTATTTTTAAAGCTAATGAAGTATATTTATAACGTGTAGCATAAAAGTTGCAATTACCTTCCTCCTTTACCTGAGAAATACCGTATGCGTCACAAAAAATTATAAGACGAAACACACGAATTTCTCTGATCCTGCTCGCTACGATGACTATTACTTACTAACAATTGACTAACAATCCTTCGGCAGTGCTTTCAAGCATTAATGTATACCTCTATTATATAAAAATCAATGTTTATTTGTACGTTTATATTTTATGCGCTGTCGTACCGTTCATCCGATTCCGATAAAACTTTCTCAACCTATGACTTGCACTTGCGCGACGTATAAAGGCAATGGGATGTGTATGTCTTTCGCACGTAGACACGTGCTGATGATGATATTATGCGTTTGTACTGATGAAGCGCTTCTGATCAGCTCTATGCAACTCTCCGCGCTCACAAGCATTAAGCGCGTCTTCGCTTCATATTCTGCCCCTGCAATTGCAAATCTCGGCCGGAATCAGTACTTGAATGTTATCTGGGAGAAGTAAATTAAATTTCTCCAGGACAGTATCAGAGCGAGTGCATGTCCAAACTTGAGGGGGAACGTTTTAACAGTAGGGTATATGACAACCATGACCAAACTTGTGCACAGAGTAGCGTAAAACGTGATTGACAATCACGTGACCAGTCGCATGTGTTAACCCTTGTCTGCCTGAATTATTTTGTGAAATACTTTCATTATTCGATTTTATAATTTCAAATATATTTTAAAATTTTCCCCTTGAAAATTATGAAATTTACATGGTGACACCATTTAGGATGAGATGAAAAACATCATGAACTTCTAATTGCATTTCTGCAATTTTTTAAGGTGAAAGTTTGAATTATCTAGAGTTTCGTATGGCATACCCATACGGGCACGCTAGGCAGACAAGGGTTAAATAATACATTGCAACAGCGAAGCATTGCCATGTCCAATAGTTAATAATAACTAGAGGTGCTACAGAATGGCACAGACTTTCTCGTAGCAAAGTTTTCTAATTTCTTTGGTGTAGATTGGCTTTACGCACTTGCCTCATCCTCTTCCTAGCTGCCATCTATCATCACCTAAAGACCATTTTTTTGCCATTTTCTCAACTTTTCGGTTTCCTTATTGTGGAACCGAAATATTATTTTATGAATATTAAAGAAAAGTAAAACCCTTTCCTTAATGGCTATTTTCATTAAAAAATTGTAGCCGTTTTTAAGACAATGATGATTAAGCATTACTGTAAATTCAAAATTTGAAGATATTTTTTTCACAGGGATCTATTGAGTTTTCGAAAAACTTCATTGGATGTCATTTCAAGCACTTCCACTGACAAATATAATACTGTATTCAAATAGATGGAACTGTGCATATTAACGGCGGGAGAGGCATTTAAAAAATACCTTTGTGTAATTTTTTTGAAAAAAGAAAAGAATGCACCAAAATGAACTTTAAGTCATATTAAACAGTGCAATTAGCACTATGAGAAAAAATTGAAGAAAAAAATTTGGAGCCATTTTTAAGAAAATGGCGTTCGAGCTTTTCTGAAAATGCGAAATTTTGAGCTCATATTTACAGAAAACTGTTTAGTTTTCGAGAATCGTTATTTGACATTATTTAAAGCACATGTACTCATTAATTTAATAATGCCAAGACATCGCCTCTAATGCAAATATTACCGACGTGATAGACAAGTAAAGAAAATACATTTTTGTAATTTTTGAATAAACAAAAGAATATAGCAATATGGCGTTTATGTCATCGAATAGGCTGCATTTGGCAGTAACTCTACCAAAAATTTAATGAAACAATTTCGAGCCTTTATGAGAAAATCTTGTTTTTGTAACTTTTTAAAATTGAAAATATTTCACGCTCTTTTGCTCTAAAAGTACTAAAATTTTCAAAAACATTCACATGACCTTTATGAAAGAACTATTTATGCACAGCAAATTTCATTTGAAGGAAAAATCTGTCTTCAATTTTGTAGCTGCAGGAAGACGCCTTAAAAAAATTCATACTTTGGCAATTTTCGAAAATTCAGAGTTAACCATGAAAATTGGACGTATGCCACTTTTACAAGTGTATTTTACTCTATTCTTACAAGAAATTTAAAGAAAAAATTTGGAGCCGTTTCTGAGAAAAGTTTGAAAATGTCCGGTGGACATCCTGTAAAGTCCCCCAAATTTTAAAGAATGTTTTTCAAAATTTCAAAGCTTCAACTAGAGGCAGTTTGACATAGGATTCTTCAATTTGGAAAAGATCGTATGGGTGGTTTAGGCACTAATAGTGATCGAAGATGGACAGACGGATGGACGGACGTTTTGCTTCCAATTGGTTTTTTGGCATCAAGGACCCACAAAACAGGAATTCTGGCTACACAACGGGTTAGAGGATTTTTTCTCTTAATTTAGCAATTGGTTTTATGCACTTTTTCGCCCACAGAGCCAAGCAATTAATTTTTTCCGCCGAAAATCCGCATTTTTTTCGCGCAGCATTACATAACTTTGTCTATACTATGCATATTACTCCGTATTTTACGTATACGAGGTACGTATTGTACGTATACGAGAAAGTAAAAATGCTCTTAGACAAAAAAAAATCAGGTGAAGTCCAATTTAGGCAATGGACCAAATTTGACAACTTTTTCCTAAACAAACGAATTCGAATCCCACTTTTTGCTCTCTTCTTTTTCACACCAGCTATTGTTTCTTGTTATTCGTGAACTACATTTCCATCTGAGTCTAAGTCTGTGTGATGAAACTTTCGGAATTAAACAATGGTAGAATATACATCGTTCAGGATTTCGACTCGACAGATAATTGATGGTTATTATCATTATTATGATGATCTATTCTAAATTATAAGGACTGTGGACACTCATTAGCATCGTCAGAGCATTAATGAGATATAATTGAAATTGCTGTCAACACATTTTATTAGTCGACAGTAGAGAAGAACTTTAGAAAAGAGCGAAACGGGTATTTGTTTTAATTTCTAGAAAATTCAGAGATTGTATATGAATGATTCACTTATTTTTGTAAGATGGAGGTAGAAATTATGGGTGGAAGTTTCAATGTGTTTTCTTATTGATTTTTAGCTGAAATCAACATTTTAGTCGAATTTCAAGTCAAATCAGACCGGTGATAAAACGATTACGAATGACTGTATATATTGTTTCACCTTCAATATATTACACTTAAAGTTGATATATTGTATGTCATTCGAATAATTACAATAATTATAAACAATTTGAAGAGATTACGCATATTTTTGGAATGCATTTGGAGTATTTGTAGCTCCAAAACCTCAAAGATAAGCCTCGCTTTTCTTGAACATAAAGAAAGTAGAACCATATCGTGAAGTTAGTATTTTACTTCTTCCCTTTCATAAAATTGTACCTTTGTAGTCCATTTTCCTCTTACCTCACGTCGATGCTTATCCAACCTGCCCATTTCAATTTAAAAACTTTCCTGCAGCCCCTCGATTCAAAAACCCCAATCTCCTTTCCCGCCCCGTTCCGTCATTGTCGATGCTTCGCTCGCGTACAGCTAAATAGCACGCAATACAATTTCGGCGCAGTGGTACCAACCGAACGCGTTCGAGAGCTCCGGCCTGCTCGAGTGCCGTCCTGGCGCCGCTCCCGAAGCCCTTTAGGGCGCCCGCGGTTGGTTATTAAATTTCCAATTACGGGGCCCTCATTGCGCCGGGATGACGAATTTCGGGTTCAATTATTTTCGGAATGACTTTCCTTTAATTGCGGGCGAAATTTGGGTCGAATTCTTTCACGGGCCGACAATTGCGCGACGTTTCCTCCCTCCGCCGCCTACGGCGCCACCGTCACGTGCGCCCACGCTGTTCGTTGAGCCTTCCTACCGCCAACTTGTCACGCGGAAGGTTTGCGGAAGTGAACGCAAAAATTGGGTCTGTGAAGGCTGCACTCTCACTTACGAACCAATTTAATATCTTGAATATTAGTGATGTAAAGTGAAAGATTTAATTTGCCTTTTTCTTTTTCTTTTTTTTTTTTTGAAGAAAGAAAGTTCTTTGATGAGGTTTTTTTGTGAGGAAAAATACTGAATAATATAGAACATCCCACATTCATCTCTTTCTATTGAACTAAAAAGATAAGAGGAAAACTATTTCATTATTTTCCTAACTTCTCATGTAAATCAAATGGAGCGCACGGTAATATATTTTATAAACTCTCTACGTTATTGGAAAATATATACAATTTCAGTTGTGCACGCAATAAAAACAAAGGATTATTTTGTCAAACTACCTTTAGATCTTTTTATGCGAATTTTGAACTTTATGCGATAGTCTACAATAATTTGTTGAAGTTAAAACAACCACATTGGAACAAGTTTTATTATTCTATAATATCCTTATATTTTTTGCCTGAAACTATTATTTGCAGAATAACAAAATTTTTATATTTGTTTTTATCGAAGACAACAGAATGATGCAGAGTGAATGTTAACTTTAAAACGGCAATTTTGAATTTTGCATAAAACACTGCAAGTTCTATATAAAAGTATTTAGAGCAAGTTTAGCTTTGCTGGGCATCGACGTGAGTTGACATTGAGTTTGTTGCGGTTTGATGAGGTTCTCGATCAGTAAAAGGGAATTGTAGTTAGGATTAATTATAAATTATACTTTTTTCAAATATTAATGTCTTTGTAAATATTCGTCAAACTTCAATCTCCATTTCAGAGTACGAGCATTTCTAATCTGTTCGAGAACGATAATTGGTATACTACTTTCTCGCAAGATATTTTCTTTTCATGTTTTCATTCAAGTTAACAACAGAATGTTAGTTCCCATACATATTAAACATACTAGATCTCTCGGTAGAATAGTAAAATAATAAGTCTTTTTAGATGAAGAAACTAATGATATTCTTAAGAACAATAAATATAAAAATAGCTTTAATTTTAATGCTATCTTAAGTTTTTGTTTCAAAATGGGCTTGGATATAATTTTACACCCATGCCCAATGGTTTAATAATTATGTAGAATTTTCACATTATTTTGTAAGATTTTTCGTTTAATTTTATTTACCAAATTAATCAAATCAATTTTAGGATGATTGAACTTTACAAAAACAGTAATAGTATTATTCAGATAAATATGAAGGCGTTATCGAAAATTTAAAACAATATCATTTGAAAATATCAGAGTTCTTATCATTTATTTTATCTACCGTCATTAAAATACATAAATAATTAAAAACAAATCTTAGATTTGAGAATAATTCCAAAGATGGCACATAACTTTCCCTATAACAGGCTAGAGATCCGTTGATGCTAATGGACAATTCATATTCACTTGTAATACAGTGGTATGTAAAACATACTAAATTATACAATACGATTTTCTACTTGGCATAATAAAATTTTTATGAATATTTATAATTATCTTGCCATTGTCTCCGTTATTTAGGATCGTTTGACTTTTATTTTGAAATTTATAATTTTGCTTTCAGATCTACCGAAGTTAAAACTATATTTGGGATATTAAAAGTAAATTGTTTTGAATGCATAATTCATTCACAGAAAGGACGTAAATAACTTGCTTAATGATCAAAAGGATATGTATCATTCCTTTTGTTATTAAATCATTATCATGAACTTCGTAGGAATGATGTTGCTTTCCAAATAATTTCTATTGTTTCTCTACGTAGGAAATTATTCCCTTTATTCTTTTTTTTCGCCAACTTCCTCGTCGTTCGTTAGGTCAATACTAAAATTAACTTCAAAGAAGAAAGACATGGACTATTTAGTGCCGTTGCGTATGGCTGGTTGCAAATCAATAAATCAATAAATTTGAACTTTGTTCAATATTAAATGTATGTATGTATTTGGCTTAATTGGGTCGGCACCGGCCAGCTACCAGTGTACCCCATCCCTGGGCCTAGTTAAATTCCCACCCATGCTGGGGGATAAGAGGGACATATGGCCAACATGGCGTATTTTCTTCACAGGAGCTAGCATGATCCGCCTGCTTGAGCTTTTTTTTTGTCAGACAACTGCAGAAATTTGAAAGGGAAGCAACAACCATATTTTTGCCCCGATATTTGCCTACATTTTTGCCTTGCCAATATTAAATAAGTAGTAAATAAATGAGAAAACTAGATAAATAAGTATGCCTTGAACCCGCGGAGTGTTTATGGAATGGTGGCCATTGGATGAATGATTTCGATGCACGTGTGATGATGACACGAAGCGAAAACCGAAGTGGGGGAATGAGAGAGAAGAGTGTGGGGAGAACCCCGAGAAAACCTGCCGGGCAGCCGCTGCGTCCCGCCGGAAGCGCTCGTGCGCGGAGCGGGGTCCGAGGCGAGGCGAGGCGAGGGGCGCCGCCGCCACCGCCGCCACCTGTAGCGGCGCGTGCGCGCCATCCGCGCGCGCGGCAAATTGAATCGCGACCACCGCACGCAACCTGCGGCGGCGAAGCTCGCGCCCGGTACGAACCGCCCCCGCCCCCGCCAACAATGCCGCTGGGCACGCGGCGGCGCTTCTGCCACCCTCCGTGCACTCCCCTGCAGTCTCCACCGCCCCTGCTACTGAGACTGGCCTACCCTCTTGTTACCCCTAGCGCTGGCTACTCATGCTACTAACTCATGCTACTGACTCATGCTACTAACTGCTACGGCTACCGCTAAGGCGTCCGCTAGGGCTACCGCAACTGATACCGCTTCGAATACCGCTACGGCTACCGTTAACGCTACGGCTACCGCTTCCGCTACCGTTACGCCTATCACTACAGCAACCGCTATCGCTACCCATACTGCTACCGCTACATCCAACGCTTCGGCTACCGCTTCGGCTACCGCTACGGCTACCGCTACCGCTTCGGCTACCACTAACGCTACCTCTACGCCTACCGCTACAGCTACCGCTACGATTCCCGCAACTGCTACCGCTACGGCTACCACTACTTTTATCGCTACGGATTCCGCTACGGCTACCACTACATTTACCGCTACGGTCACCGCTTCGGCTCCCTCTCCCGCTACCGTCTTTACTCCACCACCGACGCTTTCGTTCGCTGGTGACGGCCTTGCTTCTGCCACCCTGTGTTCCTCCACCGTTTCTGCTTCGCGCTGCCGTCTCCACTGCCACGGGCGGCGCCTCTGCCTCCGCTCCCCCCCCCCCACCCCCGCTCGGTGCTTTCCGGGCGTCGCCCTCGCTAACGGCCCAGACGCCACCCCGCGCCGCCGCCTATCTCCGTTTGAAAGGGTTGCTCTCCGACTGCGCTTCCGTGCTCACTGTCGACGTTAAATTGCCTTTCCCATGCACGTGTTTCTACCTCTGGTTATAAACATTGCCTCCCCAGAGGCATTGCCAGTTGGCTGAATTTTTTCCAAGTGAGGTGTTTATAATCTGACTTCTTGACTAGCCTCCCGTGATTTGTCATTGCCACTACCGCTATTCGCGGAATCACTCATTTCTCATGGTCATCCGTTTTACATCCCCTCGCGCCACTTAGACATGATTTTTTCCTGCGAATTCCAATCGGCGACTGCCGAGGCCAGTGCCTCGCCTCCGCCGCTTGTACCGACGCAGTACGTCGGGTACTCTAGTGCAGCCGCGGGCAATCAGTTACGCGCTCGTTGGAGATAGCGCGAGGCACCCGCCGGGGGGCGTGGCGCGGGCGCGAGCGCTGGCGGCGGCGGCCGCACGCGGCGCCGTCTCGCGGCGGGTAATTGGGTTTACACAGACGGGGGCGGCGGTACCGCGAGCACCGACGCCGCGCCGACGAATCAGGCGGCGGCACGCGAAAAAAGCATTGCAGGGCGCGGCGCGGCGCGCGTGCGTGCCTCAGCGGCGTTAGCGTCTCGACGCGCCCCCCTCCCCCACCCTGCCCCACCCCGCCCAGCCGCCTTCCGCGGCGCACCCCGTAACCGATACTCCGCACCGAGCCGAGTAAATTGGACGAGGCGGAGCGCGCGTGGATGGCGCCTGCTCGACGCCCGCCAGATCGCATCGCTGGTGGCGCCCGCGCCCGCCCGCTGACGTGTCGCCCTCCTGATTGACTATTATGTTTGTATTCGAAAGGTCGTTGAGTTGAGTTGACAAGTCAATGAGCAGCCGGTAATGGCTGGGAAGCACATCATGTGGCGTGCGTTAACGGGTGGCGAGCTGTGACGAAGAAAGTTGGGTTATTGTTCTTGGAGGCGGTCTTCTGTGATGAGAGCAATCCCATTGGTTCTTTGTTAACCATGTTCGACTTGGATCATTGCGAGAGTAGAAATTGGTAATTCAGTGTTGAAACGAGTGATTTTCAATCGTGTATCCCACTTCTGGGAATTGATGGAAAGTATAGAGGACGTAGTGATGTGAAAATTAATAGGAAAATATTGAGAATAGTGTACGTAAAAAGATAGATGAATTTATACTAATCGACATTCAAATACAAAAAATGAATTGTGAAGAAAGATATTAAAAAACTAAATTGTTTAAAAAAGATAGAAAAAATATGAAGTGTTCGTAGAGACAAAATAAGCAATTTATAAGAAAATCGAAAGTACGATTTGTGTTTATAACGCGAACTATGAAGTTGTGATGGATTATATGATTCAAAGGCAGTTTATTTCACAGTGCCTCTTTAAATACAAAGCGCTATGGAACGCAGCTTTAGAAGATGCTATCAAACCGTAATCTACAAAACTTTCTAAATACGCTAGTTATGAATATGGAATTGTTTTCCAAGGTTGCTCCAAACAGATTTCAGCCGAAAGTGTAGAAAATATTCTGTAACGAATTAAAAAAATTGCTTTTCTGTAAGTAAATGTTCAACGATCTGCAGTAATCATTGATATGTCAGTGTTAAATTCTGGTTACACTAACTAATATTTTTGCGAAGAATAATCTAGACAAAGTAATTGAGTTTAGACGGTACAATTTCGGAAAAAAGAAACAAAAAACCGGGATCGTGTGTGTGTATGTAGTGTTTCACAAGGAACAAAAGGGGGCTTGACAGTTTTACGATAAAACATGACCTGAGAGGAATGTATTCGCAACAGCCCCGTCGCCCTCATCTGCTATTCGAACGTATCCCGGGCGGTTCCACCTCCCACACGTCATCGCCGGCGCTTCCTCAGTGAGCATCGACGGGTTCGTCCGCGCGTCAGCCGCGTCGGCTGGCGACATCTGTTGGCGGGCAGCCGAACCGCGGTCGGCGGCCGGAGGTGCGGAATGCCTGCGTGTAGATCATGGCGTTAGATCATCGCTGACGCGCGCCGAAAGCAGGCCGCATCGTTGGGTGGGTGTTGGGGAGAGGTGGCGGCTGGGGTGGCGATGGCAGCGTGAGCGTGACTGGCTTGGTGTGGGCAGCTTGAACGTGGAGAGCTTATGTGGGGGCGGGTTTATCCGCGGATAGCGTGGGCGTGGGCGGCGTAGATATGGATGACGCGGACGTGGCGGTGGTGGTGTTGGCGTGGTGGCGTTGGCGTGGGTGGCGGTGTGGACGGCGTTGGTCTGGACGGCGGTGGCGTCGATGGTGTGGGGGAGAAAGGCGTGGGCGACGTTGGCGAAGACAGTGTGGGCGAGGTTGACGTTGGCGTGGATGGCGTTGTCGAAGACAGTGTGGACGAGGTTGACGTTGGCGTGGATGGCGTTGGCGAAGACAGTGTGGACGAGGTTGACGTTGGCGTGAACGGCGTTGGCGTGGATGACGTTGGCGTGGATGGTGTGGGCGAGAACAGCGTGGGCTGCATTGGCGTGGACGGCGTGGGTGGCGTTGGCGTGGACTGTGTGGGTGACAACGGCGTGGGCTGCATTGGCGTGGGCTGCATTGGCGTGGACGGCGTGGGTGGCGTTGGCATGGACGGCGTTGGCGTAGACAGCGTGGGCGAGAAATGCATGGGCGGCGTTAGCGCGGACGGCGTTGGCTAGACCGGCGTGAGCGAGGGCGACATTGGCGTAGGTAGCGTTGGCGTGGATAGCGTTGGCGTGGGTGGTTTTGGCATGAATGGCGTGGGCGGCGTTGGCGTGGGGAGGACTGCCTGAGTTAGTACGGTGTGAGCGTGTATGGTTTGAACGTGGGCATGGAAGGCATGATCGTGGACGGCGTAGGCGAGGGTGCGGCGTGGCGCGGGGAGGGGAGGGCGGGGGCCGCGACCGCGTTGCAGCGCCGCGCGGCGAACGGCCCCGGGCTGCCCCCGCGCGCGGGTCGAGGCCGCCCCGGAATCGTAAATCTACCTGGAATTGTTCCGGAGCCGGCGCGGCCGTCCCGCGGGGCGGCGCGGCCGGAGACGAGACTCGCTTATACGCCACATAAAGAGCAGCCATGCAATAAACATGGCGGTAAGCGCCGCCCTGATTGGATGGTCGCGGCGGGCGAGCGTGTGCGGGCGGGTGCGTCGGGCGATCGGCGAATGCGTGGGTGGCTGAAGGGAATGGGCGAGCGATCGTTGGCGCGGGAGGGCGCTCGAGGCGACAAAGTGATGAGGTGGAAGAATGGATGGGAAGAGACTGAAAGGTGGTCGGCGACTGTTCCAGAGGATTTTGAGTGTATGGGTGGGGGTAGGTAGAACGGTTTTTTGGGAGCCAGTGATGAGTAGGTGAAACTAGATAGATGTTGAACACGAGTGACGAGCACATGCATGGTGAACGCTTGCGGTAAGCATGAATGGTAGAGACAAATGACAGAAAGATTGCAGCAGAGGAGAGTGAAATCTGGGGGAGAACGAGTAGAAAGCTGGACAAAGACCGGAGAGGACCAGAGAGAATCTGGATGAGGCCTGGACAAAGGATGAACGTAGGAGGCTGGGAAGAGACGCGGAGGAGGATCGGAGGAGACCTGGGGGAGGTTTGGAGTAGAACGGAAAGAGAACGAGAGGAGAACCAAGGAAGAAGCGGAGGAGTCTCGCAGGATGAGAGGAGCATGACTGGAGGAGGCTTGAAGTTCCAGAGAATGAGCAGTGGAGAACCAGAGGAGGCTGAGGGAAGAGGACTCGGAAGAGGATCGGAGGAGACCTGGGGAGAATTGCAGTAGGACTGAAGGAGAACCGGTGGAGAACTGCAAGGGGACCGGAGGAGGACCAAAGGAGGATGGAAGGACGAGTGGAAGATGAGCGAAGGCGGTCCGGAGGAACCAGGGATGAGCGGGCAGAGAGCGGTTGGAGGGCGCAAGCACAGCCTGTGGAGGGCGAGGAGTACGAAGGGGGGCGAGCAAGGGAGCTGAGGGAATGGGCGATGGCACGTGAGCGGCGGGCGCGCGGGCGGTTGTGCGAGTGGGCGTGCAAACAGTTGCGCGAGCGCCGCGAAGGCGGGGGCGGGGCGGGGGCGGGGCGGGGGCGGGGCGGGGGCGGGGCGGGGGCGGGGCGGGGGCGGGGCGGGGGCGGAGGTCGAAAGCGAAAGTTGCGCGCTGACCTCGGCGGCGCGGCGCAGTGACAGATATATTGGACGCGGAAAGGCAATGGACCGATCGGGTGTGAGTGGAGCGGCGTTAGCTTCGATGTGGTCGAGATTGGGTGACTGATTCTCGTATATATTACACCGGCGGTTACATGCGAGTGCTGTCATTGATTCTCTCAGAACGCAAACGCACGTGCGATTTCCGAAAACATGATTTAGTAGAGCTGTATTACGTATGGATTGAGGAACCTGTTCTTTACATAATTTTTGTTTCACAATTGTCATTTCACCTACAATTATAATCTCAAAAAATCGGGAATTAAACGTATGAAACTGCAAAAACTATAATAGATAAAATGCTTGTAAAATGTCTAAAGCCCGGTATACACGGTACAGTTTTTTTGCAGATTCTCATACAGTTTCTATACAGAAACTTCAAGATCCCAAACTAGAAGTACAAAATCCAAAAGTCGCGTATACACGGTCTATACGTTTGTAATCTGCACGAATCGCCACAAGCCGCCGCTAGGGGGTCTAAAGAGAAACAACTGAATTGCGCTGTCCGAGTACTGTCAGTGGTGGTATTTCTGAGTGTGCTTTCTGGTTATGATCTTTATTTGGTATTAATTAACCATGAGGAGCATAGAGAATAAAAATAGGATGTCAAGAATTGGGGAAAAGGACGTATATAACAATATATCACTTCACACAATCGCACTTTGACACACCTAAGCACAAAATCGCTATGGCCGATCAGCGTTAGTAAATGATTCTGTCTCTAGAGGAGCTTGAGTCAAACTATAGGCTCTCTGCTTGAAAAATTATGAACATGTTCATATAGAAAACGTGCAGTCTGGACTGCACGTTTTCTGTACGTCCAATCTGCACGAAAACTGCACCGTGTATACCGAACTTAACAAATTATCACGATCAACCCCAATGACTCGTCATTTTCTTACAATTCCAAATTCTTTGCAATTTCCTTCGTATTGTCTCAGTAATGAAGAGATTTTCGTAGGTCTGCGGCATAATGAATGAACAGTGTAGAACTATTGACGTCTCGGTATAAGAGATGCTAATGGGTCTTAAAGGTCATTAAGATTCACAGCAGCGATCTCCTGTTCCACATTCAGGACGAGTTCCTTCATGCGCTTCCAACGACACACGTGGTGCCGATTCATTGGCTTGGGCCACTTTGCACAGCGGTCACGGCGACGGTTGCGAACTGGATCGTTAAGGGGCCACCGCGAAAGCGCCAATGTTCTGTAAAGTAACTGTGCCGCTGCAATATTCAAAGTAAACGGTGGGTGTAAAGATGGGCGACGACTCGGGGATTTTAGTCCCGGAAAACAACAGCCCAAAGGACGCGTTCTCAAAGATTACAGGCCGCCACTAGCAGTGAAACCGGCTCGATGGCGTTTCTTGCCGTGGTCGTTCCGAGGCTACGCCGCTGGCGTTGTCGCTGGGCGCTCTGTATAGATTCCGCTCGCAGGGCGAGTGCACTCAATGGAGGCCGTGCGTTAATGAAGGCTGTTGGAATAGCGCGGCGAGGGGCTTACGCCCGAAGGTACAAAGGCTCCTCAACACACCGGGATCTGCGCTATAGGAGCGCCGGGCCGCGAACGAGCCTAGTCCACGGACTTCTGAAGCCAAGCCACGGAATAATTCTGCTCACTATCCACTGCTAGGGATTCTCCCCTGTGTGCACGCTCGTAAATAGGAACATACATGATATACAAAGAAGGAATGAAAAACTGTGAAAACAAAGAGATTGAAACTTGGCTTTTATGAATGTATTGATTTATACGATTAAAAATTAGAAATTCAACGATCAAAAATGTGAATTTTTTATATTATAAATTTAAACATTTCTCTTTATTGACAATACATAATAATAACTAGCTGAACTCTCACATCAAGCTAAAGGAAGAGCTCTAGAAAAGGTTTAAAAGTTCTACATATTCACTAAGAGGAGAGTCAGAAACCCCCAAAACGATGTTTCATGTGGTTCAGTACTTTCTCTCTAAGACTAGAGAAATGAGATATGTTTTCCACTTGAGGATCAATACAAACACTATTCACTGTGAGCACAGTGTTAAACTTGGTTTTGAAAATGTAATTGAAATTCTATTTCTTACCGAGATCTATACGTGTTTCACTGGACTGTAGCGTGAAATCCTGCTATCCACCTTAACGAAAACATAACGCCTCACCTGTAATTACAATCACTGAAGTTTGTTTGTGATAGAACATATGTGTTAAACGAGTAAAAACAGTGTGAAAACTTTTGTAAGGCCCACTTCCTTACATTTAAAGAAATAAAATCGCGAAATTTGATTGAGTACAAAGCTCGAAGTTCTTTCTAAATAAAAAATGTTTTAAAGAAAGATGCTTTAATGTTTTAAAGAAATATATAATCAAATAATTATTATTTCGCCAACATGAGGTCGATTAACTTCTCTTTACTATAAAGAGTAAGATTTATCTATTTTTTCGATATCAGTGACCCACAATCGAAGTTTTTCTGTGGAAAAAGCTTCACTACAAAAGCACGTACAAGATGAAAAAATAAAATTAAATGAATATACGGGAAGTTGATTGACTTTCATAGCGAGAAGAAGGACTATAGTAAATTGCATTGATGTTTTCTGCATTAACAAGTGCAATGCGACTCCTAATTTACGATGAGAATATAAAGTAAGTAAAGCCACGAGATGAAAAGCTGGCAAAGCGCATAAAAGAAAATGTGGGTATGTGCTCTAGGGCAGAACCAGTAAGAGAGATTTAAAGCTGAGAACCGTGGGAAGGAATGGGCTAGAACGTACGTGTACATTTCGTTATCGAACTCTGAGCTTCCAGTTGTTGATTATTAAATATTGTTCAAGAAATTCAAGTACTTCACAAAAGGTTAGGTAATGAGAAATTTGATATAAATAAATAAAAATATTCCATAACTATCCTAAAGGGAATTATGAGAAAAGGACTGTAGGTAAAAAAGTTATGAGGCACTGTGATGATGTGAGGTACGATCCCCGTGTGGTCTACAACACCACGCGTTGCTTGTTTTGTCAGGGGGCTATTAACTCCGGGGTAGGCACCTGGCTTTTTTTCCTTTATCCCCCCCACCGGCGCACAAATTATCTGGATATTCGGATCCAGTCGGAACCCAGTTTGTCTTCACAGCAACCTCCCATACAATGCCTGGGTAAGGGCCGCCCTGCTAGCTCAGAGCTCCTAGCTATGCAGGCTAGTACCCGAGTCAAAACAACCGGCTCGGAGCTCCCATTCCATCTCCGCACTGCCTACCCCTTTAGGCTAACGACGTGGGTATCGCCGGAACCTGGCCAACCTGACGGGTGGTATCAGTTTTCGCGCCGGACGTCTATATGTAGGATGCAGAGTGCTCCGAAAAGCATCCTTCACCCAATCCTGCCCAGAGGTCGGTGCGCCGTAGGCCCAGCTGGTGGGTAACCGGATAAGCTCGGTTACCAGGAGCTTAGCATCGTCTTCTCAGGGCCTGCACCTTCAGGCTAACGATGTGAGCGACGCCGCGAGACTCAGGGTCCGGGTAGTCCTCTACTACACTCCACGAGTCATCCCCCTACGGAGGATGAAGTGGGGTATGAAGAGGAGCGATGATGTTGAAGGCAGGAGCCGGTAAAAAAAGTCCGAGGCAGGAGAAGCCTCGCTGAGAAAGGACAAGCGGACGGACAGCTCCGCACAGAATATTTGTAGGATCTTCCTATCAGTCACCTTCGCGAAACATCCTGTCCTCGCACACACTTTAGATCGTTTAGAGATGATCTTTGTGCGTTTCTAAAGAATTGTTCGACCACCCCAGACAAAGACCTAGGCCTAGGCAGCTCGAGAGCAAGAAGCCCCTTGGAAATTTGACATGGACAGAAAAGCTAGCCTTACATTAGCTGCTTTCAGTAGCTAGAAGACCAACTGGCTACCATTTATTAAATTGCTCCAGATCAGAGGACAATACGTCAAGCTCTCGTAATAAAAATTCAAGACAGTACTAGCTTTTCCCTTACTAACGCTTACATGAAAAGCTGCTTCCGCAATGCGCCGACGCTGGCACTACCGCTTCGTTCGCGCCGTCTCCGGGGCTTCCAGAGCACCCCGCCCAAACAGCACGGGCGCCCGCGCGCTGAGAGAGCGCCGAGAGAGAGAGAGAGAGAGAGAGAGAGAGAGAGAGAGAGAGAGAGAGAGAGGGGAGAGGGGAGGCAGGGCGTCGTGGCAGCGCATCGACGTCGTCTGCGAGTGCGTGGAGGCGGAGGTGGGCGCCGAGGACGGGAACGGGCACATTAGCGACGCCGGGGCGCCGCGGCGGCGGCGTTCGCATGCAAACGACGCTTTGGGCGCCGCGCGCGATCCGAGCGCCGTTAGTGCCGCCGCCGCCGCCACCACCGCGTACGAGGACGACAGCCGCCGGCAAACGGCGCGCGCGCCCCTGCGCCTCGCGCGTAAACGCCTCCTTTGCGCCTTGCCGCACGACCTCACCTGCGGCGCAACGCTTCCTTTACGCTGGGGAGCTAATTTGTTGGTTTTGTTGTTTTCCCTGTTTGCGGTTCCTCTCAAATTTACGGCTCAGAAAAAGTTGGTGTTTCGTTAAGCACAATTGAGGTACTTAAGAGTGGGCCGATTCTCAATATTACTATACTGTGGCGTCATAACAGTCGCCTTATAAACTAAATATTGCCCATGTGCACTTTATGCACAGGGAAGTAGGCTGCGACAGCGGGCAGCATGCAAAGGAACGCCTCGCAGAACAAAGGGAGGGTATATTGGGACGGGAAACCCAGCTCTCGCGTAGGGCAAAGGGCGGCAAACCCCAGAGAGCTGTCGTCACGTGCGTTGCCACGGGGGCAGACTTGTGAACCCCGTAGTTCGGCTGTCTGGTAATCGCGGCTGGCGGAAGCGGCGAGGTGACGCAGTTCCGTCAGCCGGGCCAGAGGGTATAGATGCGCGCCTACACACAACCCGGTCTTCTGATTCTCGAGCTCTTTGTGGGATGTCGTGTGTGGGTGCGCGGCACGTCAAGCAAGCGGTTGTGGTGACCGGTTGAAAGTTCCTCTTAGTAACAGTCTGTATATATTGTCAATAGTGGATTTGGGTGTCGGAGAATATCTTTAATAAACGTTAATGTTACAACAGTTTACGTCTGTTCATTATTGCGCCACAATACACTATGTCATGTCTTCTTCCAGAAAACTGAGTGGTATAAATGTAACTCTATCATTAGCAAACATAATAATGCACACCCAAAATGGATCGGATCGTGTGATACCAGGCCATCAGCTAGTAACGGTGTATGCTTTATGAGATGTTTGTCAGGTTGGACTTAAGGTATACGTGCCCCACGGCATCAAACGCCTCAACTGATAGATTCTATTTATTTATTTATTTATTTTTATTTATTTATTTTACGTCAAAAAACAGTTAAAAACTTCGTATGACGTACTATTCTGGAAGTTAATCTTCAAACGGTTTGGTCCTGATTGTATGCAATCCAATTCAGCATACTTCTCACGATCACGTGATCAGATAACCCTTTTAGTCCAGTCGGTAAGTACTGAAAAAGGGATGTTACCTGCAAGAAGGTCATAAAAACTTTTTCTTTGAATATGTTGAATGTACCCATGCACTAGTTAAAACACCAAGTTTTTGACCTTCCATATTGAATGATTTATTATATTTTTATCGAAAACGTGAAGATGATTTTGTGTTCAATTATCATGTGAAATTTGGTTTATTAGGGGAATACGTAGTAATAGATTTGTTGTCACTTGTTACGGAACGTTTATTGTGTTTGCCAATCGAATTATGTTTTACAGAGGAAGATTATCGTGGCTAAAATTTGTCAGTATGCTTTGTCCTCAGTAAGGTAGGGTACAATATATTTGTTGATGCATTATATACTATTAAGACGGTTCCTACTATTACTAATTTTAATATAATCCAACGCGCACTAATTTATTTTTGGGAATTTCTATCAATGTACTACAAGAAATTCATTAGTCGCTATTTTTAATTATACGCTTTCTCATCCATTTCAAAACATCCAACTCTTAAATGTAACAGTAATTGGCGTGCTGAAACTTTTAGGGAAACCATAAACTACCAGTACTATATCATTCTAGCATGTAATGTGGGTGATTGTTTTAAAGGTCAAACAATCCACTGTTGAGAGGTCACTCACCATTAGATTTTCTATGAGCAATTTTGAAGCCAAAACATTCAGACAAATTCTCAGCCAAGGACCGCAAAATAAAACCTGAATTAAACGTAACACTCTCAAAGGTCCAACGGCTTACCGCAGACATTCATTCTGTGCAATGACGCAATGATATTATTGTTATTACTCGGGTTTCAGTAATAAAGTCAATTGGACAGAACACGTAACGACCAATCATTCATGCGACCGCGCGCATTCCGGCGGGCGCTGCGCCAGCGCCGCCCGCAATTTGTTTGGCAGCCGCGGCGCTTCCGCCCCTGCCCCTCACCCCCCCCCCACCCCTGCCGCCCCTCGCGGCCGGCCGGGAGCGGTCATCTAACAGCGGTAACGCAGGAAATATAGTAATAATGAGTATAATAATAAATAATTAATTATAACTAATTTATCAGAGGGTGTTTGAGAATAAACGACACAAACTTCTACGGCATCTAGAGAAGGGGTCAAAGACGATCACTTTTTGCCAATACGCATCTGGTGATAATATCATTTTACGTAGTTAGACAGGCGGCATATTTGCCATAGCACCCCTGGTTGATGATAGAGAGATGAAGCTGAATGCAAAAAATAATGGCATGTTGTAAGAGATGGACGAGAAGTCTAAGTAGTTGGGATTCGAAAGGTGAAAGTACAAAACAAGTTAGATGATACAAATATTTCGAATACATAAAAAAGGGAAATGGTGGACATGGGGCTCAGATAAAGTAAAATGTGAGAAAGCCCGGAATGGTGATGAAAGAACTATGGGGATTTGTAAAACATTTAGTATGGAATGGTTGTGGGGAGGTATGGTATTTGTTAGTCTTGTTAGTAGAATTTTGATATTGCGCGCAAAATTAAGGGGCTGGAAGAAAAGAAGAAAGGCAGAGGCTTGTCAAGAAAGACTTTGAAGATGGTGTTTGGGATAGAGAGGGTCACCCCAGATTATCCGTAGTTAGAAAAGAAGTAGGAAGAAGTAAGTTTAAAAAAATGCTGGACGAATATAAATAGCGCATTTTAGAATTTGGAGGAGAAGGGATAGCTTGAAAATGTTGGAAATAAGGGGAAGGTACAATAGAATGATGTGTATGAGTACTCTTAGAACTAGGCAGAAGACCAACGGGGTGTCAATTAGCTGTATTCTTTCATATTATAATGGTTACTTTTTTTAATTTTTACATTTCTACATTAAAGATACTGTTAAACATATATTGCTTCCAAAAACCATATAAAGGGCACACTTTTCTTGAATCAGATTGGTCGCATCCAGATGACGTGATGCCAGTGTTATATATTTTACATTTTTTAATATCGAGATTTAAGATAAAAAGTATCGTACGTTTAAAAAATAAAGTCGTGTCAACTCTTGTGCGATTTGACGTGGAATGGCTCTCACAGAAGTGATGTATACAAAAAGAAAATAATAGATTTGGAGTACGTGTCGTGAAGATTTTTCGTACGTGTCTAGACGTGTAGCGAATTTTGTTTATGTAACCCAGATTTTCAGACATGAAGCTAAGAACTGAACACCTGCAACATCGAACGTGATCAAAATAAAACTGCTAGAACGAGAAGATGTTGACACAAAAATACTAAGTATGGGAGGGTGTATAATTGAATTTTGCGGGAATGAGAGTGCAAAAGCTGAAGCTGGTGAACGGAATTCATCAACGCACCCGATTTAGGTTCCAGAAGAATTTTTGTAATGATATTTGAGAAAATGTACCAGCTGCAGCTGTAAAGAAAGATGAAGCAAATGATGAGCATAAAGTCAAGCAAAAAAAGTAAAGATGTATTATGTCTCAAAATGCAGAAACCATTAATGAAACTGAATCTGTATACATACGTAATTGCATAGCTAAAATGAAACAGCTGCTATAACAAGCTCATAAATAAGAACCAGAACATTATCCCGCTCAAAGAAACGACAGGCGCCCCAGAAGGCCTGAGCGCTGCCAGCCCGCGCCCCTTGACGAGCCTCTACGCACCGCGCCGACGCCACTGCCCGCGGGCCCCTCGTGCGGTCGCCGCGCCGGCACTTCCGGGAAAGCGGGGGCCCCACTTCCGGGAAACGGTTTCTTTTAAAAGTTTCAGAGTGGCCGGAAAAGTCGCCAAGGAATCAATACATTCATTTGTGTCTCGCGGCCGCCTCCGGCGCGGGGCGGGGCGGGGCGGAGCGGGGCGGCGCGGTGAAGGGCGGAAAAGGGTGGGGCGGGCAGGGAAGGGCGGGTGCAGGAAGGGGCGGGGCGGGGAAGGGCGGGGGCGACAACGGCCGCCGCGGGGTGCCGCGGGAGCGCTCGCTTTCAATCTGCGGTAGGCGCGCGATTGATTGCGGAAAATTGTTTCAAGTCTAGGTTTGTGGTGACGCGGCGCACAGTGGGCCGAATGAGTGCACTTTATGACATTTCTACCTCGATCATTGCGTGCGATTGCAAGGAAAGATGGTAAGGTGTAAATCATAGAACTGAGAGAGCTACTGATGATAAATGCTTTCTTGCAGATGGAATTAACTGTACAGAATTTTGTTTGAATAGACTAACTCATTTCAGAAGCTCTCATTACTAAGGAAATACAAGAGAAGGAACTTAATCTATTTACCTCTATGTAGTAAATAATCTTGTGCACTAAACACCCAAATTATGCCTAAATTATTGCGAAGTAAAAAATGTACAACTTTTACAAATTTACCATTGTCTTCAGATAATTGACTGCAATTAGATTTAGATAATTGACTAGATTCATCCTACTTTAGATAATTGAATGCAAAATACAGACGTAAACTGTTGCATTATTTCAAAACTGCATCTCATTTAGTAGTACATATGTGGTAAATGTTCGCTACGATTCCTTATTATGCAAAAAACAGGTTCATTTGATTTTCAATAAGTGTTAACAATGAAATATGAATGAGTTATAATGAGATTGAGTTTTTGTTTTGTGTATTCAAAATTCAATGAAACATTCTGTTAAAGAAGCGGTGACAAAGGATATCCTCACATGAGATGACGCACCAAAAGCGAAATAGAAGGGATCATAAGGGACCTGTAGCTTCAACTTCGTAATCCGAAACGATTTCAAACCGTGGTTAATATTGAACAACTCTCAGACATATGTACTACAATTGAACAGTAGATGATCAACCTGTATGGCTTGAGAGTTCAACAGTAGATGATCGAAATGCGATTTGTCTCGCACGCCATGAATCATCGTGTTTCTTCCCAAATCTTTGTTGCCTTTCGGGACCAGTGTGCGGCGAGGCGGGGCGGCTGTGGTGAGGGGCAAGTGGGCGGGGCGGCGCGCGGGCTGCGGTTACGTAATTTGCGATTACATGGCGCGCCGATCGCTCGCCCGTCCGCTGCACTCGCTTCATTACGCGATGCGCCGCCCCCTCCCCCCTCCCCCTCCCTCACCATCCTAGGGCGCCACGTCGCGCAACCAAGGGAGCAGGGTGTGGGGGTCAAGGGGCGGGGTGAAGAAACGGGAGAAGCAACAGGGTGGGGCGAGATGAATGCTAGGGGTGAACGGGCGGGTGAAGAGGTGGGGTGAAGGGCGGGGAGGATGACACATGAGGGGATGTGTGAGGCGGCGGAGAGAACGGCAAGGTAAGAGGGGGTGGGGTAATGGGGAGTGGTGATAGGGAGGGGGGATGGTGGCGAGGGGTGCGGTGAAGTCAGGGTGAGGGGTGGGTGAAGGTAGAGGCGGGGGACGTGGAGAGGGGGTGGGGGCGAGGGGGTGGGGTGCCCTACGCCAAGCGCGGCCACATGTGACTTGTAATTGAAAAAGTGTTATTGATGCCGATGTGCGGTTTTCTGTAAGTGGGGGAAACGTTCATTTCTGATTAGTGCGGCTTTTCCTCTCAAAATACATGGTAGGATTTACAAGTTCATTTGTCATCTCTTGATGCAGACGATTGTGACTGTGGTAGTTAGGAAAGATGTCCAGATGATATCAAACGTAATAGACTTCTATTAGTTTGTAATGTCTCAACATAATAGAATCATCTCATTTTTAATTGTTCCAAAGTAATATTCCAGGTTATTAATTAATAATTACTCTTAGTTAATTATTAATACCTTCAATTATTGAACATTTGTCGTTCTTTAATCGTGTTTAAAAATAAATTCAAATATTACTTATTAGTTATTAATTGTATACATTGTTTCCTCTCTCAAAATACAATAACAAACATTTCAGATCATTTCTTAATCGTAAAATTGGTGTTATACCTTTCATTATAAATCTTCCTTTCCTGCATCTCTACAGCGTTCGAAAAAGTATAGAAGAATTTTATCCCCGTACAGTTTTTGAATAACTACGCAGATGTGCTTGCGTTCGATTTCCGTCACTCACGGCTAGACCACTTCCCGAGCACCAATCAAGACGTACGAGGTATTCGACGCGTCACTGTCTCCTGATGGGGAACTTATAATTTCTTTTCGGATCCGGCCAAATGATTTTTAGAAATTTCCAAAAACGTGTTTTTCGTGTTTTGACGCAGCGATCTTGGTGAGTATGCCGGGAATTAAACCAACACCACCTTAATAGATCTATGTAGGTGGCGTTGATGAACCTCCAGTACTTCAAAATACCTACGTAAATGAAGACGAAGAGAAAGACGTAGCCCAGGAGAAAGACGAAGGGAATGACGAAGAGAAAGACGAAGGGTAAGACGCAGGACAAGACGAAGGGCAAGAAGAGGCACAAGAAGAAGGACAAGACGTTGGGCAAGACGATAGGCAAGGCGAAGGGCAAGGAGCAGTTCAAGGTAAAGGGTAATGCGAAGGGAAAGACGAAAGGGAAGTCGGAGAGATAGACGCAGAGGAAGAGGAAAACGAAGATGTAGACGTCATATAAGACAAAGAACTTTAGAATACAAAAACGAAGGATTTCCTTTCACGGAAATGATCTAAATAAGTGGAGGGCCTATTGAGTTGCCAGGATCAGACGCCCGTGGCTGCACGTCTCCGAGAAGAGCACAGCGGGGTCATCGAGCCGGTTGCTGCGTCTGGGCTGCGGGGATCAGTGTAATATCTTCAAAGAATTTCGAGAAGACGATAATTTTTGTATGAGAAATCGGGATAAGCCATGTGGCCCGGAGGTGCAACAGATAAATGCGTGTTTGCCGACTTCGTGTGGTTTTCAAATTGATTTTAAAAATATATTTTAAAACCGAAAGAAAAACATTTCGAAATAACTCTTGACGAAGTCAATTTTATGAAACATTTAGATGACCCACGTTCAGGAAAGCCAAAGGTAGAAATCGTGCTCAACATCACAAAATAATTGAAAAATTTAAGTGGTTATTTTGCAAGGAGAGAGAGGACATCTAAACTGAACAAAGAGAACTCTGAACCGAAGAAAGAAAAAACAAGAGGAAATGTCAAACAACCGAAGAAATTTCAAAGCGTGGGCGACGCCAAATTCAGCTATTTTCTCAGTAATTCACAACTCATTTTCTGGGGAAATTTCTTGTTTGTTATATGTTCCATTTTTATGCATTTTAAGTCGCAGTTTAACAACTCAGTCCTCATCGACTAGACAACAAGACTACATTGACAATACAGTAAAATCTGTCTGAACAAAAATGTAATATATGTATCTGTCTGTAAAATCATTGTGGCACTTGATATATTAATATTTCCGACGTAAAACTGGTAGCATGCCTTTATTATAATTTTAAAAATATATGAACGTATAACTTTTTCATGGAAGGAATTACCAATAAATGAATATTAAACATACTTATTTCTGACAATTAAAAATTGAGAACAATTAAACGACTTGTTCATTAAAATAATGTTATTTTTTCCAAAATCCATCTAGAGTTTTGCTTGATGCTATTCTCTCTTACTAACACCTTTTCAATTATGTTTTCGTAAGTTGAAAAATTTTAATATTAGAGTTTTATGGCTTTTTTACCAAACTGGTTGTGAAAATCATAAAAACGCATCTCCTCACTGGTTAGGGGTTGCACCCGAACTTTTCGCAGACTCTTTCACCGCGCAATGCGGCATAGCCCAGAGTACTAGGTCTTTATGATATTCTCGCATGGCCTTGACCAATGCGGCACTGGTCAAAGTATTACGATTGTTAACGTGGGGTCGGGAGATGGATGAAAACAAGTCAGGCCCGTATACCTTCCTATGCTCAGAGAGCCGGGAAAGGGGGAAATCCCTTACGGCTACGCCTGGAGAGGCAAATTACCCCAAGGTCGAATTGTACGCTAACAGCTGAAACCCTTTTCCTTCACTATGCGACTGTCACGACTTGAACTCATATCACATAGACAAAGATATCAAAAGACATGCAGATGCATTCTTTCCATTAAGAGTTTCTCGTTTCTTTCTGCCAACTGCATTTATTTCCCAGAAATTCCGTTTTATACTGTGTAAAATGTCATTTGACTTCACGGGCCGGAGCTTTCCGGCTTATATAGATTCCGATTTAGACAGATTTTAACGTGCCACCGACCGTCCGTCACTCACAGAACCACTTCGTGTTCGCCAGTACGGCGCGCCTCGGTCTTCACGTGGAGATCCTGATGGTGATTTGTTTCCGGATTCATCCAGAAGATTCTAGGAAACATCTCTAGAAAGCGTGTCATTTTGTTTTCAAGCTACTAAGACGTTTTAAATGATTTACGGCACCTATGGATTGATCAAAAGTTCATTCGATTTCTCTCAACTAGACAAATCAATCGGATCAATTCTGAACCTATTCCTTCTAGGATATTTTGAGAAAACACGTGTCTTTGATTGTTTTGTGTTATTGAGTAATGTGTAAACTGTATATTGGTAGGAAATGGTGTGGTGTGCACATTTGCATCATAGAAATGAAATTGAGGTGTTGTTTTGTCGTATTTGTTTATTTCAGCAGACAGCTTTTTCGGCCGCATTGCGGTCATCTTCAGTGCTACAAATAATAATAATAATATTAATAATAATAATAATAATAATAATAATAATAACAACATTAATGTACCAAATTACATTTTTAGAGTCAAATGAAGGATATTATTATGAATATAATCAGAATTTAAGTGAAATAGAAAATTGGGGTATAAAATGTGAACATATAAACATAATTTTGAATAGAGAGTACTAATAACAGATGTACTATTCTAAAGCGAAGAAAAAATAAATGAAATGTAGGCAAATAGATAAGTAAATAAATAGCTTTAGATGAGCATACTGACATACTTATTCTGAGGCGGCTGGGGGCCTCGGTCCAAACAAGACACCGAGGGTGAAGGGCATTGCCCGCTATTTCAAAAACAGCTCTCAATGGAGAGGGGAGAGACCGCAGGGTTTTTCTGGGAAATGGCCATTAGGAGAAAGGCCCAGCCGGGTTGCGGAAAAGAGGCAGGCAGATGGGTTTATGTGTGTGGAAAGCGGCGAGTTTCAAAAGGGGTGAAAAGGAAGGAATTTGTTCATTCAGAATAGTGTGTTGGGGATTGTTTAATAAATTATTGATGTGAATGGCTTCTAATTTAAGACTGTGAGTGTATCTTTTCCATCTCCAAATTTTTGACGTCTCTGTCTGCATTAAATGAGTGCTCTTGCTCTAAGAGATGGCTGGCAAAGTGTGATTGTGTTGTTTTGTATGTAAGAGCATGTATGTGTTCTTTGATTCCTTGTTTAAAATATCTTCCGGTCTGGCCAATGTATTGCGCATTGCAACTGCCACAGGAAATGGAGTATATTCCACATGATAGACACTTGGGGATAGGACCTTTGTAAGTATTTATTTGTAAGTATACATTTTCGTTATATTCACTTAATTTCCTTCGTTTTGCAATCATTTGGAGATTATAACTTTTCTGGTGAAAAATCAATTACTAAACTGTGCACTTTTCGTAGTTCGAATTTAATAATTGTTTTTAAAAGGCCATTGCTTTAAATATTGTTTAAGAGTCACAGTGAGTACAACACAGCAACATATACTAAGCAAGGAAAACATACACTAGAATCTGGCCCAACCGAGAATCGAACCCAGGGTCGGGTCAAGGAAAGCGAGCACGCTGATCAATGAACTAAACCGTGAGGGCAAAACTTGGTAAACTCACAATCGGTAATTTAGATTATAATAATTATTTATAAGAAGAAAAAAACAGAAATTCTAATTTACCTTGTAAGCTTTTAAATTGTAGAATTCAAAAATTTATTTCGAAATAAGAATTAGGCAGTTAAGGCTTTTCTTAACATCAGACTCTCTCAAATGGAAGAATGCACAGATAACGAAAGAACTCGGATAACTTATTTGATGCGTTGTCGGCGATTTTTAAAATTGTAGAAACCATTATAAACCTGCAACAGTATTAGGTCTGTTCTTATAATAAATTCCATGCTGGCTAGTAACGTTCTAATCATGTTTTGCGAACGGGATTCTAGTGTTTTTCATTTGCATATGTAAATAAAAAGTTTTATCTCGTAATGTAATCACTTTTGAAATATAATAAATAAGGAGAAAAAGTATGTAACAAATTGTTTGATCAAGTTATCAAATTATGTTTACGAAAAGGCTTGTAATTTATCGAGTTCTTTTTGTCAAGCCGGTTCCGACAAAGAAATTGCAAATTCAAGTAGTTCTAGCAGGCGAGAAACTCAACTAAAGAGGTGAAGAAGAAAGACTAAAGTTTTTTGCTCCTTTTCATCGCTTTTGCAACAAAGTCAAAGAATGCTAACGTATCATGATCAGAAATCAGGGTGAATTTCATCATCCGTTCCCTTATGATTAAATAAGTATGTGTATTGATGATATTCTCTAGGATACAGGATAAAGGAGCAGAAAATGAAATGAATGGATGGTAACATGCACTAAAATTTTACGCGAACTTTTACGCGTTCGAATTTACGCGAACTTTTTCAACATCCGTTAAAATTGGGTCCGATCGTCTTTCCATATTACGGAACTAGTTTCCTTTATCTCCAGTTGTCGGGCGATTAACCCCTAGGTGAAGCCAAAAGAAAACAAAACACGTTTCCACTGCCAAAAGATTTCTCGACTACTCCAAGCAGTCCCTAAAGAAATGAGGGGCCAAGTCAGTGAAGAAATCGGCGTCCATCGCGAACACAGGGTGAGGATGTGAGGAGCGGCCGTCCTCGAGACGGTTGAGGGCGGACTGAACCTCTGCCTTAACCTCAGCCTCACTCTCTTGCTGCCCCCTTGCCCTCCCCTGCGCCGTCGTCGCCCCCGCCGCCAAATTGCGCGGGCGCCCACAAAGCCGGTGTGGCGACCATTACCATATATATCAAAGCGACCGGCGCGAGGCGGCGCGGCGCCCTTAAGAATACGGCGGGCACTTCTAAGGACGGCGCGTGGCCCGGTCGCGGCTTAGCCTCGCCGGCCGGCCGGCCGGCCGCGGAACAAGCAGGGGCGCGGCGCGGCGGGGCGCAGCGCGAGGGATGGGGCATGGCGGGTAATGGGGTGGGCGGGACGAGGCATGGCGGCGCGAAGCGAGGCGGGGAGAGACGAGATGAGGCCAGGCGGGGAGGAGCGGGGCGAAGTGAGGCGGAGCGACGAGGGGAGGGTCGGGTCGGGGCGGGGGTGGGGCATGGCGGCGCGGGGCGAGGGGGGCGTGCAAAGACCCCACGCTAGGGCGGGGAGGGTCATGGCGAGGCGGGGCAGGGAAGGGCGGGGTGAAACGAGACGGGGCGGGGTGAAGCGAGACTGTGCGGCGCGGTGAGGGGAAGGGACAGGCGGGACGGGCCGGGCCGGGCCGGGGAGGGGAGGTGTGGCCGAGATTTCCTCTCGTGTCAGCCACCTGCCCTTCAACAGCGCCCTCTGCGCACCGGGAAAAGTAAACGCGCGCATTGCACGGAGGAAAAACGTTTTTGACCTCACACGAATTGTAATGCACACTTTTAATAAACGTCCTTTGCATTGAATATGTATTTCTTCTTACATTATCGACCTTTCCAATTTGTGCTTCAATCATTAACAGTACATACTACAAACTGTTCTGTAATAGAAAAATATTTTATTATCCTATAATAACGTATGTTGCTGCGGTTGTATATGTAATTGAAGATAATTAGCGCATTTTACCACTAGGAATTTGAACAACGTTGTGAACTTAATATCCACTGACAAAGTATTTTGTAACAATTATATTTGTCATCGCAATTATAACACAGAGAAACATGTGTATAACAGTGATTACATTTCGAAGCAAAGGATGTTTGATTATTTATCAAAAAGTTCGTACTCTGTAAATAAACAGTTTTCTTGTATCTGCGTTACGTTGCTTTGCAAGGACTGGGCCATTTCTCCTGACGCAGCTCTCGCCAGTTCTCTAGTTCTGCCCTCCGCTCGGGGTTCTCGGAAGCGCCCGGCGCAATCGCGCAGTGGTGCAGCGCGGGGCCGGCAGAGGCGCTGTGCAAGCTCGGCGTTCCCAAGGGGCGGCCGCGCCGGGGCCGAGTGAGGAGTTGGCGCAGCACGCGGCAGCTGCTGTGGCTCTGGGAGGGATGGAGGAGGCAACGAGAAGACAAGTGATTGGTGTACTGCTGCAATGTGAATGGTCATATCGACAGAAGACCCCTTTCACCCTGGGGAAAATATTTTCAAGAACAAAAAAACATCAAGGTAGATACTTAGAGCACAGTAGGAGAAATAGAAAGATAAACTGTTACGTATTTCATGAAAAAGAGCGATGTTTCGGTTATATCGTTCGTGAGCTGCAGTAATGGCATAACTCAAAAAATCAGGTGTTAGGATAAATGAGTTTGATGTTCACCTTGTATTGAAATGCATCATTTTTGCATTCTCACTTCTGTTGGTGGAATTCTGTACTGTAAGATATGCTGCTTTTTCTTCTGGTAGATAGACCAATCTGCAATTTTGGGGAGTACGTTACCTCAAAATTCGTATTTTTTTGTGTTGTGTTACTATTGCAGCTCATGAGCGTTATGCTTTGTCGATTTCGCAGAATTTATGTAACCATTATGGTGTAGATCAAGCAGTGAACGACAGGAGAGTCGCAATTTCATTTTTCGGTAATAAGCGTTCTCACCTTTTACCAACGCTCCGAATCTTCTGAACATGTAAAAATAACATGTCAAAAATGAAGACAGAAAATTATCTTTTGTTGTTAGGATGATATTAGTTAAAAAGAAATTGAATAGTGCTAAATTGTCGGAGCTCGCATTAAAATTTACATTTGGAAAAAACAGATGGAACTCAATAAGAAAATGCTTGAAGAAAATGTATTCTGAAGAATGAAGGTTAAAGACAGAAAATAGATAGCATCGTAAAAACTGTTGTGTATTGGAGAGGAAAGTATGTGTGTGGTAGTCATTAGTATTCTGAGAAAGGAGATAGAGATAGTGCTGTTGTTACGGGCTATTAGGAAGGGTTAGGTCATATCAGAAACTTGTCCATGCCAAATATCTTTTCTGGAGGTGTTCCAAAGTAGCAACACTTGAAAATCTAAGAGTAGTGGCATGGACAACGGAATATATACATATATAGTATCAAAAATATTTAATATTGGAGAAAGCTGAGAGTGAGGGAGTGATCAATTCGTAGCTACGTTGATATTGAGAGAAGTGTCGACGATACAAAGAATAGTGCAGATGGAATGAAATTCAAGGAAAGCTGCTTTCAAATGCTTTGGCTGGCACGAGTGGTAACATTTCATGAAGTGTCCAATTAATTTATTAAATGAACCCTGTATGAAATTATATTTCTCAAAACAAACCACTTCACTTGCATTTACGAAAATTACTTTCTAAAGATAGTATCACAACTCGAACATTTCTCCTCTTGCAGCTCTCAACAGTTCTCAAGTTTTAGAGTATTTGCCAGATGGTACAGATTCTCATTAAGGTCCCAGTGCCAACACCAACTCAATCGCCCAGAGCAGTGTCAGAAGTTAGCACAGTGGGGAGTTTTAGAGAATTTACTAGTGGCAATGCGATGAATCAGATAGCAGCAGAGATGATTGGAAGAGTAGTACTTCTCCAGCCATTGCCAGCGGGCTTATTGGAGTACAATTGAATGGGTTAGAAAAAAGAAACATGAAGGGTAGAAGCACCAGGGATAAGGATTTACAAAGCGTTTAAGAAAGGACTGACAAATGTATGCTTGCTAAGTGCTAAGTGGTGTGCTAAGTTGCTAAGTGGTAAATATATAAAAGTACTAAAAGTATTGTTTAAAGGAATCAACTTTGGGAAAGTAAGTGACAGGGCGGGTATACCAAGGCGGTGGTATTAGGTAGGACGGTGGTAAAATCATGGCGGAGGTAAAGAGTTAGGGCGGTGACAAAGTTATGACGAAGGTAAAGAGATAAAGGTGATGAAGTGTTAGAGCGGTGGTAAAGAGTCATGGCAGTAGTAGAGAGGGCAGTTTATGGGTTGGGGAGATGGTAGAGGCGACGGCAGAGCCGCTGAGGCGAGGCGGGTCGGGGGATGGTCGCGAGGGTCAGGATGGCAGGGGTGAAAGAGCCCACGACCTTGCAACTCTCCATTAAAACCGCGGACAAAGCTCCAGGGTGCTACTATACTTGGGTTTTCTCAACGTGGCATCTCAAGGTCACGCGCGCGAGAGGGAGAAGGAAGACAGACTCCAATGGGGAGCTGCAACGTCACTACAGCTTTGACTTATACGTCTCCGTATTGGAATTTGCCTTCACTCTCCATCTCTCGCGCGTGACCTTGAGATGCCCTGTTAAAAAATCCAAGTATATAGGAGACGCTAGCGTCGCCGGGTACAGTTGCAGGTTAGGCTCGCCAACATCCGCACATACAAATTGGCTAATTTATGAGAAATACGAAATGTGTCTTCTAAATGTTCAATTATTCATAAATTATACGTATAAGAAACTGCTGCAGAGAGGGCGAACATCGACGCTATCTTTTGTTACTTTACGCGCCTGCTTGTGTCTCGTGACCTTACGCAGCAGCTACGCACGTGTAGCGTCTGCTACTGAGACGCACGCATCAGCGTGGTGCTCAGCGGGTGTCGTGGACACGTGCAGAACGCACCACAATGGGCAGGAAGCGAGGGCGGCCGAGCCCAGGGTGCAGTTGGAGAGGGTACGCATCACACTTGCGTCAATGTGTCGCAAGACCCGGCGGGCAGTGTCGCCCGGCGGGCGGGGACGCAGCCTCAGCGAGGCTTTAAGGCGGGCCGGCCCTGAAAAGGGCAGCTTTGTTCCTCAAACTTTTGTAGCGAGACCATCGCGAGACGCCAGTGTGCGTAGGAGGCCGCAAGCTTGCGGGTATGAGCGCCAGAATCATGTTAACAATACATTCGGCAGTTAGCAGATGCTAACGGGGATCACATGCTCCTGTAGTAAATGGTACGGCAGTTATGTGTATATATGTAAATAAACTGTGTATATACAAAATCTATCTTGCCTGTGATTTGTTCAACTCACGACGTGACACACGTTTTAAGAATCGTTGGCAGCAGTTGAATTTTTAGTACCTGTAAGAAGGTGCTGCAGGAGAGGGCGCCTTTGTAATGGTCTCTACCACGTTCTATGGTAGTTGAAACGCCATGACAGAACCGATGGCAAAGGCTTTGCGGGGAGGTGCGCAAGGGGCTGCTTTCGACGGTCAGGATGGCAGCGGCAACTACGGCTGAGAACGGCATCGGCAGCAGAGGCGATGGCAGAGCCACAGTGGGTGGTCGCGAGGGTCAGATGGCATCGGCAGCAGAGGTGATGGCAGAGGCGATGGCAGAGACACGGTGACTGGTCGCGAGGGTCAGATGGCAGTGGGAGAAGAGGTGATGGCAGAGGCTATGGCAGAGCCACGGTGGCTGGTCGCGAGGGTCAGATGGCAGCGGGAGAAGAGGTGATGGCAGAGGCGATGGCAGAGCCACGGTGGCTGGTCGCGGGGGTCAGATGGCAGCGGGAGAAGAGGTGATGGCAGAGGCGATGGCAGAGCCACGGTGGCTGGTCGCGGGGGTCAGTTGGCAGCGGGAGAAGAGGTGATGGCAGAGGCGATGGCAGAGCCGCTGTGGCTGGTCGCGAGGGTCAGATGGCAGCGGGGGCGTCGGCGTGCTGCTGCGTTGGGTGTTGACCGACTGAGTCAACGCGCGCGACGCGATGCCGCCCGATAATTAATTAGGTTGCGTGCGCGCCTCCCGCCCCCCCTGCGCCTGCCCGTGGCCTTGAGCGGAGGGCGCGCGCTATCTGCTCCGGATGATAATGATGGTCTCCAGGCGGCGCCTCTTGATAATTATGTTGTAAGTGATGCAGGAGGTGGTAATGATGACGGACTGCCGTTTTGAGTTCCTCGTGTCTTGGCATTAATGTATTTGAAATGGTTCCAGAAGCTAAACTATTTCTTGTTAATATGAGGAACATTGTTCTAAACGTAGGCTCGTTGTTATAATTCTTATAAGAGAAAACCGAAATTCTTTTCCTACTCATGGCTAGTTTGATTCAAATTACCAAGATCGCCACCAGTTTTCTAAAAAGTTAACCAAGAAGTAACTGTGATTTAACGAGTTTGGTTTTATGCTGTTGTTGTAGTGATATTTCGTACCAAGAATCCTCACTATTTTGACAAACATTTCTTTAAAAAATCATTTGAATGAAAGAAATTAATATTGCCGCTATGCATCGCAATGATAATAAATATGTATAAAAATACTACAGTGAATAGAAAATAATTATATATAATGTATTATCTACAGAAGTATTGTTTTTTTAATTTTATTCATTTTTATTTATCTCTTATGCTTCTGATTCTATCTGAGAACGTACTGTATTCAATCTTTAACTAATAGCCCTTTGTGCATCAATGGTCTAACTGATGAGATATTTCTTTTTGAAACTCTAGTGCTTTCAAAGTTATTAGTAAACTAAAGTGTACAACCTTTCCTTGAAACATTGTATACACACTGCATAGTATACAGCCTTTTCCTCTAAATATCTTTTGATTCTGCGAATATAAATTCAGTATGGGTATCAGAGGTCATTTGCTTTTTTCGATACACAGGACAATTCCATTGCACTTGCTTTTAGTTTCTTTACTTGAGGTACTTTTTAGATTCATATACAATCTTTTCTTCAACAATAAATATTAGTACTGGTTTTTCTCTTCTTTAATTTTTTTGATTCAGTTAAAGAGCAAATATGTTCCTTCTGTCATTATGTGAACGTGGAAATCAATCTTGGAGTTTAAACTGTACGAGTGGCAGTCCCGTCGTCTTGAGCAGCAAAGAACAATAAATAACAGGCCGAGCGCTCCAACGGGAAGCATCGCTTGGCGATAACGAGCTTCGCGGAGGGGCCGCGGCGATGAGAGCAGCGCTGGCGTGTCGGCGCGCCGCAGCGCTGCGGCCGCGCCGCTCGTCGCCGCTGCCACAAACAGTCGCATTGTGCCCCGGCGCGGCGGGGAAGCGGGCCTCGTAATTTGAAGGTTCAGGGGGCGGGGCGACGGCGGCTGCGGGCGCGCCGACGGCCGACGGCGGGGTGAGCGCCCGCACTTTGGCCCCGCCCCGCACCACCACGTTTCGCCAGCAGCATTGTTGCCTCCGGCGCCACCGCAGATATGCGACCGCCACAGCCGCCGCGGCAGTGAGCGTTGCGATTGCCTACGACGCTGCTGCCGCGGCCACTCCCGGCCGCACCGGGAGCGGTCGCTCAGGGCATCAACTGATGCCACTGCAGCGCCTCTGACCGGGAGGGCTTACGTTCGAGCCCCGACGGCGGCAGGATTTTCGACACTAGCTTTTAAGCTAGGTCGAATTCAGTCGATGTCAAGAGGAGAATTCTAGCGGCCGGCTGCTCTGATCGGTAGTTTTCCGTGGTTTCTCCGATTAACTTCATCAGGCGAATGTCGGAGCAGTACCCTAACAAATGAGGCACAGACCGCGCGCGATCTTTCCTTCCTCTTCCTTGTACTGTCCTTACCCCTTACACACACACGCTTACACTAACATTCACTACACTACCACATATGCTGGGGACCGCTCGGGAGCTTAGAGCTTGTCCCGGCTGGGGCGGTACCCCGCTGGCGGGAGAGTCCATGGTTAGGGGAAACCCCGCTAGCCGGCAATAGGTCGGCGCCAGATCTCGCCATCTAGCGGGGGAAGATCACCGCCATATCCCGAGGAAAGAACATGCACTACACTAACGGAACTAATGACCTAAGCCGTTGACGCGCCCGAATCGCTAACAACCAACTAATCAACCAACTCTCTGGCCGCCGAGACCGCGCTCGCTTCGGCTGTCGCTGGCAATCGCTTCCGCGGACACGATTGCAGCCGACGCAACCACCGTTGTCACTGCCGCTGCCGTCACCGCTTACACACACGCACAGCCAGCCACCTTCATCTGTGACAGTTATCGTTGCCGGCACAGCACTACAGCTCAGGTGAGTTGTTGTTGTTGGCGGTGGAAGCACCGCTGCGACCACAACCTTCGCCTACGCCGTCGCCACATCCGCTGTCGACGACCGCGCGCTCGCCGCCGGGCGCGCCCACTGACAGACACTCGTTCTCATCGCGCTCGTTTTCCAACCTCGCCTCCCCCGCCGCCCACGCCGCCCGCGTTTTAGCTTTTGCATCCGCCAGCGGCTTAGCTCAAAAAATGGAGTACAAAGTAGCATGACATGAATAACGCTAAACTCTCTTTTTTATGCAAACACATAAGGTACCGCGTATCTTTTTCAGCCACAACAGGTTTAGAATGTGCTGCGGTACCAAAACCCTTTTATTTAAAAACTCTCCTTTCCTCCATAACTCCTCCGTAATAGGATTACTTTTGTTGGTTTTAAGCTGCCGGCGTTTTTTTGTATTTTTTTCAAAGTTTTAATCATTGTTCTTAAAAGGGTCGGACAATGGCCGTCTCGGCAGGCGCTGCCCCTCCGCTCCCCGCCGCGTCCTCCCGCGCTTCCCTCCCCCGCCGTGCCGCCCTCTCTCCGCGGCGCTTCCCGACCTGCAGACCGCGCGCGGCTGCGGTGGCTCCCCTCCCCTCCTCGCCCCACCCCGCCACGCCCCCTTGGCCCCCTGCCGCGCGCGCTGCGGTCCCGCCTCGCATCCCGAAGGGGCCGACGCTGCACCCCGCGCTCCGCCCCCACGGACCGTCGCCCCTGCCCGAGGGGGACGCTGGCCGCCCCCCTTCGCCCCCTCCCTCCCCCAGGACGGGATGAACGCGCCACAGCTGAGCGCCCTGCCGCTGACTGGCGGTTGCAAGCAGTTTTCCTTCGCGGGGAATAATGGAGACCCAGCACGGAATTGCCAAGGTGAAAGTTTGGGTGGAATTTTCAAAGAATGTATACGTTTCTTAATGCTCCTCTCATTCTCACCTTCATTATTACTGTTTGAGAAAGATGACATATTCTAACTAGGTGGACCCTTTCGCTTGCACCTCACAAAAGAAAGAACTGACTCTGACAACTGTAGAAAAGTTACTGCAGAAAAATGCTACTAATGCACTAAGCGGAAAATCGAAACGCATGGGAACCTTTTTGCAAATGTGTGAATTGGATATTTATTGATAGGGAAGACGTCAACATCAAAACTTCTTCTTTCATGTCATTAAATATTTATTTTGTAATAATGTAACTATTCACATAGATGTCAATTACATGTTTATGAAAATGTAATTGAAATGTTTCATATTTACTAATAATGTTTGTGGTTGTGCAGTATCGCAGGAAATTCTACTTTCCTCCTTAATTTAGAAAAGTAACGCATCTCATATAATTAAAATCATTTACATGTTTTATAAAAGAGCACATGTTTTAAACGATTGTTGGTCAATGCTCTACTCTTTACATTTTAAAAACACTCAATTTTTTTTCTTTATTGTTTTTAAAATTAAACTTGCTATCTTTGGTTCGAATATTTATATTCACCATATTGTTCATAATATATAATTTCTATGTCGCTAGTTCTTTTTGCTCTTTTCACGCCCAATCAAATACACAGACTTTTTCTGAAATACACTTATTAATTGCCTTCGTAATAGCTATCTTTTCGAACCCCCTAACGTTCATCATGATACATATCTGCAGATTACGCGTTACTACGACATTAATGAATTACAACATCTCTCCGTAACAATTTATTGATTCCGAAACGCTAACCGGCAAATACACAGAACGATACAGATAAGATTATATTTTGTTCTATTTGTATGAAGACAGGACAGAAAAGAAAAGCAACACTTTGTACAACTGAAACAATTACAATCCGCACGATTGCGCTAAAGCTCAAAAGAATGAAGGTATTTTATTTTTGGGTCCTCGCCCTACCCATGAGTGTTCGAGGAATTTTAACACGGCCACTACAACTGACCATCAAAGCTTTGACAAACACGCACAAACGAAAAAAATAGAGCTGACTCAAATTTTGCAGTGGCCACTACCTCTGTGCATGTGCAGTCCATACGCATTCCCTTAGAATCCCTTTCCGAGGGCTAAGGGTTAAAGGAACTCCATCGCCATCACATATACAAATTACATCACATCGTCAAATTACTATTTCCATTCACTGCAGTTTATTGTGGGAAGTAGTACTGGTCTCTTCATCATTCTCACCCTCTATTGTCATCCCCATCCTCTTTTCTTCACCGGCGTCCCGACCACGCATCCCCTTCCTCACCAGTGCCCTGATCCCTTCTAAACCCAATTTGTCTTCTCATCCCCGTTCTCATCCCCACCCACAATCACTTCTTTACTCCCGCCCCTACTTCCATTCCCTTCTCCGTTCTCATCCCCACTCCCCACCCCGGGCTCCACACCCTCATCCCTCTCCACATACCACCTACTCCGTCTCCACCGTTTCAACTCGTATGCATATTCCGTCCCCAACCTGCTCCTATCTTTTCTTCATTGTAAACCTCTTCCGTTCGGATTCCACCCCGTGTTCACCCCGGCCCGCCCCAATTTCACCTCCTACCGACCGAGATGGCTCATGGCATGGACTGTTATCACTACGCTGCCTCTGAGCGGGAGGTCTTGGGATTCGAGATCCGCTAGCGAGGTGGAATTCGGCCTCCGTCTGGACGAGAATTCTAGAGGGCGGCTGCTCTCATCGGTAGTTTTACGCGTTTCTCCGATTAATTTCAGACGAACGTCGGATCAGTGCCCTCGCAAACGAACCACGGACGGCGCACGGTCTTTCCTTCCTCTTCATTGTCCTACCCTCACCATTAATCACACATCTACACTTACATGTTCTACTTTACCGCACATGCCGGGAGTCCTGTAAGGACCTTGAAGTTTGTCTCGAATGGGGCGTTGCCCCGCTGGTGGGCGATACCAGGTTGGGGAAAACCTTGCAAACCAACTTGTACGTCGGCGCCAGATGTCGCTATGCGTATGGAGAAGAACACCGCCTACTCGAATGATAAAAACATGCACTACACTCACGGAGCTAATGCTCACAGCCGTAGACGCGCCGGGAAACACGAAATAATCAATCAATCCCCACCCCCACTCCCACCCCCACCTCGTCTCCTTGACATGTGAAGAGTAAAACAAAATCGAAACACGCGCAAATTACATATAAATAATAGGCTAGGCATAAACGAGGCTAGCATTTTGCAGTGGGAAAGCGAAATTGTATTATACAAGAAGATACGCAGGCTCTCGCCAACCTCAGCAAGGCGATGGAGGGCGGTGCAAGCCCTGCACTATAATGCACGAGGTCGGGCTGTGCAAGGCCTGCACCTTGGTGCGTGATGGCGAGCAGTGCAAGCCCTGAACAGTATTGCGTGATGGCGGGTGGCGCAAGCCCTGCACAATGGTGCGCGATGACAGGCGGTGCTAGCACTGCACAATAGTGCGCCATGGCGGACAGCGCAAGTCCTGTTTCATAGTGCGCGATGGCGGGCGCCACAAGTCCTTCACAATAGTGCGCGATGGCAGGCGGGGCAAGCCCTGTACAATGGTTGCGATTGCGGGCTGTACAAGCCCTGCACTTTGGTGCGCAGTGCAAGGCCTCAACAGTATTGCGCGATGGCGGACGCTGCAAGCCCTGCAAAATAGTGCGCTATGGCGGGCGGCACGGGCCCTGCACAATAGTACGTGATGGCGGGCGGACAAGCCCTGCACTATAGTGCGCGAAGGCAGGCGATGCAAGTCCTGTACAATAGTGCACGATGGCGGGCGGTGCAAGCCCTGCACAATAGTGCGCGATGGCGGACAGCGCAAGCCCTGTATAATAGTGCGCGATGGCGGGCGCCACAAGTCCTGCACAATAGTGCGCAATGTCGGGCGACACAAACCCTGCACAATAGTGCGCGATGGCAGGCGGGGCAAGCCCTGTACAATGGTACGCGATTGCGGGCTGTACAAGCCCTGCACTTTGGTGCGCGGTGCAAGGCCTCAACAGTATTGCGCGATGGCGGACGCTGCAAGCCCTGCAAAATAGTGCGCTATGGCGGGCGGCACAGGCCCTGCACAATAGTACGCGATGACAGGCGGCACAAGCCCTGCACTATAGTGCGCGAAGGCAGGCGATGCAAGTCCTGTACAATAGTGCACGATGGTGGGCGGCGCAAGCCCTGCACGATATTGCGAGATGGCGGTTGGCACAAGCCCTGCACAACAGTGGGCGGTGGCGGCGCACAGAGCCCGCGGCGTGCGGCCCCGAGCGGTGCAGCGCGGGGAGGCTGAATGTCAGATGAGTGGAGGGCGGGGCGCGGGGCATCGGTTTGCGTCAGCGAAGCCCGTGATCGAATATCTGATCGAGGTTTTCTGCGGTTTCGCTTCAATTGCGGTGAGATTCGCGCTGTTAACTGTAGGGGTGAAATGTCCCCTGCAATCACCGGTTCTGTTCGACCTGGCGCCGGTTGCGCTGACATGTCAACCCCGAATAACACCGGCCTTGTGCACGGTGGATGTCACTAGTCTAATTATGAGAGATTTGACGAGAAAAACGAAAAGTAAGGACAATACATTTCTAAAGCCGCATTATGTAATAGGTGTAATTTGACAAAAACGTTCTTTAACTTTATTCAAAACTCTTAACTTGAAATATGTACTTTCATTCAATAGTATGTAAAAACAAAAGACGTGACATGAAATTTTTGGTTTCGATGAACTATGGATGCTGCTAAATTTCAATGTATTGAAAGGCAGAAAACTGAAGTGAGACTGGTGAAACGTGTTCTATTATGTTATATTTGTGACCGTCTGTTACATGTTATGGATTAAAGTATCTATTGATTATAGACAGTCAGATCCAAGTAAAATGTTTTATTGAATGGTACAACGTTTCAAAGACGATTTGTTTGCTTCTTCAGGTGCAACACTAAATGACCACAATACATAATTATATTAAAATTATGTAAATTTTCAACAAGATATAATACCGGGAACGGTAGCTCAGTATATCAACTGACGTCAGAGCAGTGGCTCTTACCGGGAGGTCCTAGGTTCGAGTCCTGACGGCGACAGAATTTTCGATAATAGCTTTTTAGCTAGGTCGAATTCAGTCGCTGTCTGGAGGAGAATTCCAGCGTCCGGCTGCTCTGATCGGTAGTTTTCCGTGGTTTCTCCGATCAACACCAGGTGAATGCCGGAGCAGTACCCTAACAACCGGGCCACAGACCGTGCGCGATCTTTCCTTCCTCTTCCTTGTCCTATCCTCTCCCCTTACACACACACACACACACACTAACATGCACTACACTACCACATATTCCTGGATACCGGCCGGGAGCTTAGAGCTTGTTTCGGCTGAGGCGGTGCCCCGCTGGTGGGAGGGTCCTGGTTAGGGGGAAACCCCACTAGCCGACGGTAGGTCGGCACCAGATCTCACCATCCAGCGGGGGAAGATCACCGCCATCTGCCGAGGAGAAAACATGCACTGTACTTACGGGACTAATGGCCTAAGCTGTTGACGCGCCCGGAATCACTAACCAACCAACCAACCAACCAATCAGCAGTTGGAAAAGATCAGCTCAAAAGGGGCTTTAATGTAGCCGCAAGTCCCTGCTGTAGCAACGATAGCAGTGGCGGAGGCGGTGTCGGCAGTGTCGTGGTCGTCGTTGGCAGCGGCGGCTGCGGCAGCATCAAACCAGCCCGGCGCCCTATTCCGCCACCAGCGCCAACGCTCCACGCCCGCCCCCCGCGAGCGCCCCCTGACCTCGCCGGCTCCCATAAAAATTTGACGGCGTCGCTATGGCGTACGTGCTCTAGATCATTAATGCGGCCGCCAGATTTCTCGCGCTGCCTTCCGTTTATTCCCGCCGTAACGACGTGTGACCCCGCGCGTGAGCTGCTCCGCAACGAGGGCGCCTTGCCTCGCCTCGCGCCGCCCGGCGGCCGCCGCGCCGCGCCGGTCACTCGTAAACGCGACTCTTTTGTCATCGCTACACGGCGCCGCAAGTTTATGGTCACTCCACACGATTCCGGAATAATGGTGGGGACGGTCATTTGCGCCTCGTCTCCCCATTGTTTTTACTTATGTTGGACTGAGGATTGGCTGCTTAGATATCCAATAGTGTAACAAATTCCTGTATATTACGTTGTCTTTTTTATAATATGTTCAGCTAATATATTAGACTGAGAAACGCTTTATACTGCATGAAACCCATAACTGATATTTTCTTTGAAATATTTCATTTATACGGTTGTTCTTTCACATATGGCGTTGTAATCATAGGCAATTTAACTACTCCAACTAAATATCATTACACGTTGCTTTGAGTGTATTTTATAGTTTATTCGTATATTTCCCATAGATGTCTCCCATTTATAAATATATGTTCTAATTAAACCACTCCATCATAAAATACAACAAAATTGCGCTTTATTAAATATACATTTTACGATACTACAAAAGAAATGTGAAGAGGAATCAAAGGCAAGTACTTTCGATAGCTCATGTCAATGAGAAAATAAATGCCTTCCTTCTTCGAATATAAATATAAATGGGTACTTTATATAGATTTTACAATAAATGATATTAAATGTACTCTAGTTATACTCGTTATACTCTTAATCTCTTCTCTTTCTTATTCTTTAATTGTCCTTACAAGCACATTGAAAGATGTAAACAATTATGTCCTAAATCGTTCCTCTCAAACTGCATAGGTTTACAAATGTTCCCTATCGCTTTATTTTTGGTTACTGATTCATACTACACTCGGTTTATCATTTTAACAGTAACAACTATAATTTATTAAGACAATATGCATAACAAATTTTAATTTATTTTTATATATCATCGATTTTATTAGTTGATCACCAATAAATATCTAATAATAAGTAATACTGAAGTTCAGTCATCTATCAAAAAATAAAGTAAGGTATGTTATATTATGAAAAGAAATAATTCATTTTATTTAACGCATTTAATGATATACAATACACAATTACCATTTTTATTTTTTTCAGTAGTTTTCAAAGTAAAATTTTCTTTATGAAAAAGTTTCAAATTTGCATTTGTATGTTAGTCTAATTTTATCTGCATAAAACGAAATTTAAGCAGTACAAAGATAAATGACAGAATAATAATATATAAGAAACACATAGATTTAGTGACAGTAAGTTTCTTCTTTTTTGTAATTCACGGAACCCTCTTGATCAGGGCATTGCACTTGTTCTAAACCTCTCAAAAGTCGCCTTTGTCCCCAACTTTGTCGATGATTCAAACACATCGATCAGCGTGCGCATTATGCAGACGCACTTCCGAGAGGGGCGAATGTCACTGATGAAGGGGAATTCGGTAATGATGATGGATTCGTTCGCCCCTTCGCAGCAGGGGACTGAAAACTGGCATTCGCTTCTCTAGGGAGTGGGCTAGTTGCCGGTTTCCCCCGTCGAATGATAAACGAGAGCGCCAAATGTCAACATTTTCGAGGAGGCCCTCTGACGAATGCTAGCACTGGATGGAGCTAGGAAATCGAACAGTAGGAGGGGCAACTCGATGCTGTAATCGATAGATGAAAGCAGAATGATGCTACAGTTTTCCATTTTATTACATGTTTGCAGTGAGATATTGATATTCTTAAATAATTTCACGCAATCATTTACATAAATAATAAAATAGTTTGAATCGTGATTTCGTGGAATTATGGCATCTATAATTTTACTGTTCCTACAGGTTCTTCTGGAATTCAACTAAGTTGACCTGACCCCCCTCCCAAGAAATAAGCTGTACTAACTTACAACACTCCGCTGGTGAGGAACTGGCAGTCTTCATACCGGATGACAGATGAAGGAAGCAGATTCGCTTTGAAGGTATTTTATTTTTCATAACCAACTTTTTTCTTTCTTTCCAATGTTTGATCATTTCCATTTGCGTATAGAGTGATAATACTTTATTTCATGTTTTTAATTTTGCAATGTGACATGTAACTATGTAACAGTTTCGTAACTTTCACTTAATATTTTTTAAACGTTAAATACAGATAATTTCAGTTTAGTTTTTTATTAAACGGAAGAATTTAAAACAATCTGTAAAGTGGCACCTTGAAAGATATAATTTATGACTATCATCATTACTTTCTCCAGGATATGAAAGGTGCCACTTTACACAGCAACGAATATAGTAAGTCCTTGCCATTTTCTAGTAGTTTTGGGAATTTTTTTGTGGAAATTTTTGACGCAATTATAGTATCATTCCAGCCATAAATTTCTGTATTGCAATGCTCATATTCTTAAGTTCTTTATGCTTCTTTTGATACATTTTGATTTGACAGGTTAGAAACATATGCTAGTACACATATATTGCATGTCATATTACAATATCTGGCGTGTTTGCTGGAACCGTATGATGAGAGTGGATTAGTTGATCGTTCAAGATAGTATACTACCATACAATCGTAACATTATTATTATTATTATTATTATTATTATTATTATTATTATTATTATTATTATATGCATAAATAATGTCTATGCATAAATTGATTTGTTACACAGCACCAGATGAGTAGTTAGATATTTTTTTTCTTATTTTGAGATGAATGTTCTTTGATGCCGTTTTAAATAACGTACCGTCATCACGTGCTACGTGGACCCTTATGGTACTACTTGAACCCACGCGAAAAAAATGTTTGCAGCTGTTGAAACCGCTTATACTTCACATTAACGTGTTGGTTTGCAGTTGCTTCCGTTCGATGGCCACATAGTGCAACATTAAATGCATTTAGCATAGTTTTGTGTATACACCTATACGTTACAGCACAGTATTAAGTGTCTAGTGCCGAAATTGGCGGAATTTAAGGCTTTCAAACTCTTATCTCTACACTGTATTTTCAAGATCGTTGATGAAGCGATAGGTTTACATTTTATTAATTATATATTTGTTAGTAGAACTGGTATGATAATTTTGTCATTAATAGAACGCCTTTCCCAATTTTTTTTAGATTTCCTGATTGTGAACTTACAATTTCAAAAACGGGGCTACTTGGACCCAAGCTTGCAGTGGGATGAAGTAGCCCCCGACTATTTAATATGTTAATCGTTTTATTTCAAAATGAAACTTCAAAACTGTTTATTTTCTCTTGCTTCTGCGGTAATCTGACCGTTATAGCACAAACAAGCAAAAAACATAGCATGATGTCGGAAATTTGCGGATTGCGGGCCGTTTCATGTAATATTCAGTTTATTTGAACGTAAACATAGTAGCCAGACCTAACTCGATTGTTCGGAGACGTTTGTTAGGCAATGTGTTTATATTCAGCCACGAAGAAACGCGTTGTTTGATTTTGGATATATATTTAACGACTGCTATGGAGAGCAAATCATACTTGTTTTCGCTTACGTGATGTTCTGTTCTACAAGACATTATTACAATTTTCAATTTGTTTCCATTTCATTTTATAGTACCACAAAGGAGAAGTTTTCGTTTAAAGTAAAAAGAAGTCCAACGGAAGCGGAAAAAGCAGTTACAGGTGGACAGGCGTCCGGATGAGAATTGGGCGTGGGGTGAGTGGGAGGGGCGGGGTGGGCGGGGGTTGCGGTGCGGCGGAATGCCGGTGAGACGACGCGCCGTGGCGTCTGGTGCGTGGCGGGGCGGTGGGAGGGCGTGGCGGGGAGGGGGGCGGGGCGGGCGGCGGATGCCGGGGATGCCTGTGCCGGGCGGCGGCGGCGGTGCATCGGAGCGGAAGGCCCGGCCGGCCGCCGCGCACGCATGCCGTGGGGCGCCCTCGCCCGCTCGCCGCGTGCGCGCACCGGCCTGCGACGCTGCAAGATGCCAGCGGAGGCAATCCCCATTCATCCGGGGTGGTGGCATCAAAACAATGAGACACACACAAAATTCACACCGATCATTGAGCATCAATTCGCTCGGCGAGCCCGGGTTCTCTGCTTTGAACGATTTCGATAGATTCCCGACAGGCTGCGTTTCTCTTCTTCTCTGTGGAAATCTGGCTATTTCCGACCAGCGTAGGTGATTGAAGCTTCTTTGAAAAAGTACTCAACAGTTAATAAACGTAATACACTAAATAATTTTTAATGTAAATATCAACTTATCTCCAGTAAGTCATCGTGAATTTGCTTTAAACAATTAATAACACGAAATACTTTCACTGAAGTTAGTTGTTTGATAACAACAGAAGCGAGTCTAAAATGTTTCGAAGTTGAGCTCCTGGCAGGCCACGCAACGTGCCACTGCCAGCAGTAAGAGACCTTGACATCGCTGCTTTGCATTATTCACTCTCTGTATGAGGCAAACGTATTTTTCGCGATTTCTAGACTGACTCATTTATACTTGCGTATCGCAGTGTCGAGTGCCGTTTAGAGGTTACGTTCGCTGGACATCTGAATCCGTTGTGTTTTGAAACGGTGAATGATAGTTTCCGTTAAAATGTTTAAAAATCCAACTACACAGCGACTGGTGAACCTGATATAACGTAGGGCTTTAAAACTTATTAGTATTTATAATTGCTCATCAAATATCAATATGTGTAGTATTGCTGAATTTGTCTTCTCAAGATCTCTCTAATTGTGTGAAAAAAGTATAGTGTTCCTTTTAAAAATTAAAGTTACTTCAATGACTTTAAAATAAAAAATGCTATCAAAAAGCTAATATGTTCAGTTGATGAATTCCTATGCCCTGAATCGTTTGGAGTAAATTTCATCTCAATATCTTGAACCGTTCAGAAAATTTCTGAGGTGACTAACCCCAGATTATTTGTGATTCTCAGCGTTCATTTTCTGAGGATAATACTTTTTAATCTTGGCAACTAGTATATCTCTGAAATGTGAAATTCATGTAATGAACACTTAGGGAATTACATCTCGTGGTAATTCTCGTATCCATATGCAAAGTATTCTTTATCAATGTTCCTATTCTTGTTTTCTTTAGACATCGCTAGAATGTAATTTTTCACTAATGTAAAAGAGAATGAGAAGCTTATAAAAATTGAAAAGGTGAGATAAATAACACTTTGACAGTATTACACCAATATAAAATTTTCTTTTACGTAATTATTTATTGAATCTTTGCGGTGTTATATAGGGAGATAGCCGTTTATCTAATTTTAAGTAAACATACCGAGGAAGAAACTATATTTTTAGCACTACAGCAATGTTTCTTCTTTATCATTGGCTTTGTGGCCTTTGATTGAAATGAATAAGGAAAACTTCTCAGCATTTGTGAACTGGGATGAGTGCTTCAGAATTCGAAAACATTATGATATACTAAATTTTCATGACTGTTCATTCATTGCTTTCGTTTCAAAAATGTGAAGTTAAAAGTACTTATTTGTTTGCGTTAAAATGAATTTAATGAACAGTGCACGGCGTTTTTATATAAAATTAATTTGTTTTGAGTTTCGATCTAATATTAAATAGTAACTATACTTTTGTAAATGCTTGATGCAAAGAATACAAGAACATTTTTTATCAGTAATTGAAATGTCAACGGAGGTTTTCTAGTCCCTCGTTATCTTGAATATCGCACTCCATTGCTGAATAGCATTGTAATAAAATAGACAAATGTGTATTCGCCAATAATTCATTTGCACTACTATTATACCATTATCTTCGGGGTTTATGAATACGAGTTGACTGAGAACATAAATCTGAAATGTTTTATTGCGGTTATGCACCAGATCCTTGTTTCATTTATTAAATTTAGAATTGTGATAAATGGCTGGGACTTGTTGCATTCTGTAGCTGTTTTTAGCACTATGATGTGTTTCTTTCTTGTGTATTTGCTCCTTTGGCAACTTAACTTCGCTAGTGATTAGATACGAATAGTTAATAAGAAGCGTAATTCAGCAACGAGGCTATGGAAAACTTGTTTAGTGCTCAATCCAAAACTCCTTTAAAATTTGGAAAACACGATAAAATTTTAAGTTATATTTGGTTAATAAAGTTAAGAAAACACACACATATCATTCAAAGAGGTATGCAATTCTCATTTACAACAACAACAACAAAGTACACGGTAAAAACAAATGCATTTTTATTTTTAGAACTGATGTAAATTATTGTATTACAAGGATCAGTTTAACGACCAGAGAATCTTCCATTGAAAAGTGTGACAAACAGAAGGACGGAAGGAATACAAGAAATTTCTTCGAACATGTTTTTGAAATTACCTATGTTTTTACCTATGAAATTACCTATGTTTACCTATGTTTTTGAAATAAAAGTTTGTATTTGCTTTACCCACGGAAGAGCGTAACCAATTTGTCACGGAAATGGGGCACAATGTTATTATTCGTTGTAATATTTATTCATTATTCGTATTATAATTCATTGCTAAGAAATTGAGTGGCTGTGCATGTGGCGGTGAAACTTTGAAAGCAATGCTGAAATTCAGTACAGAAAGAGAAGGAAATTAAATCAAAGAAAAAAAAACAAGCTACAGAGAGAACCAAACAGATATTTAGGCAACGAAGCACATATTTATAAATTATAACATTCAATAGCTAGTACATCGACATACAATACTGAAACAAGCCCTTCTTCTCTACCAGCAAATTCGTAATTTTACGAATTATTAATTAAGTTACATTCATGACTCATTTCGTTTGAATGACACTCGTAATTATTTTCCAAATAATTTAGTTATTGATTTGAGCGCCAGGAAATAATTACGACTGTAACTCTCATGTTTTCTACGTAATTTTAATATTTCTCATCCAAAATTATGTCGTACTAGCTCAGTTAGTTGGGTTCGAAGTTCATAATTGTTACTTTGCAACCAATTACTCAATCTTCCATCCATACGGAGTGGCGAGGAATCTAAAAATTTTATCAGAATATTTACTACTGAATTGTGCAATTCAGTAGTAAATATTCTGATAAGATTTTCAGATAAGATTTCAGGTAACGAATAATGATAATCGGCTTTCTTTTAAAGTAACAAATTGGAATTTATTGTAATGTGAAATATGATTCTAATAAAAGTTAAACATGAATTGTTACATCGTTAATTCAAAATGAAATTATCTTTGGTCATGACCAGCTCTCTCTATCTTGTAATAATTATAAATCAACCTTGTTATATTCGCAGATCTTCGCGCGCTCTTTACTTCTCCATTCGATGGCGCCCCGTAGAATCTTCTTCGTCGTCGCAGCAGATTATTCATTCTTCATAAAGTTCGCGATCCTCCGCCTAATGTTCGCGATCAAGTTCAAATTCTCCTAGCGATACTATTATTAGCCGTTATTTCCCTTACTCGCATCACGGGTGGACGCCTGTACACCTACTGACTATTACTTTATAGAATTCCTTCGTCTTTTCCCACCAGAACGTTTTATCCTAATATAAGAAACAATAGACTTAATTATTCTATAAGTTATTGCATCGGATTTGGTTGTCAATCAACAGTCTTGCCTCGACCTGGTAATATGTCAGGAGCGCACCCGCTCATTACCGCGTTGCTAGAGAGAGTCTCACTGTTCTTTCTAAAACCCAAAGCATGAGAACTCTATATCATCCTCTTTTGTCTACCAAAAACAATACTATTCCGCATCCTCTTCCCCTAGCGAAATTGACCTTTCACGCCGGTTGTTTACTTGTCACATAGCGACACCTTCGCGATCGTCTATTGACATCCCTTTATTCTACTTCATATAAATGACTTTTTATAAACAAAATGGTTCGTCATTTTGGTATGTCACAATAGCTAGGTGGAACAAAATAATATCTACACATGACAAATACATAATATTTATTTAATAATGTGTTGGCCCATTATTTGCTGATAGAACAGCTGCAATTCGTAGCAGAATAGATTTTTAGAGTATCTAAATAGTTTATAAAAGATATATCTAATAGTTTATCCAATTCTTGTACCAAAATACCAGCTAATTGCTTCAACGATTTAGTAACTTTGTACGATTTAGTAACGAACAATTTAGTAACTTTGTAAGTCATTCGTTCATTTTCGTGTTTTTTCTTAATGATTTCCTGCAGATTCAAAGCGGAGAGCATTGTGAATTAGAGTTGTATGAAGACAATTGGCAGCCTATCAATTATAGCAGGTTATGTTCGGCTCATTTGCAATAAGACGATTTTGATGAAACTGCTTTATCGTGTTGATAGAACTTCTTTGCGGGAATTCGCAGTTCCATCAAATTTTCCAACTTTTCCAGCAAGCACCTAATGACGTATTGTTAGGCCTGTAGCAACAGAAGGTATTAGTTTGACAGACGTGTTTTGGACCCACCAATATGGCGGACTGGATTCACTTGCTGATCATGGAAGGGGTTGGTAAGAGCACCTGCATGTATTCATACCTCCATGTCTATAATACCCTAAAATATATCCTTCAAAAAGTGGCACGTCAATTGTCTAATGCTGCCATGTCGCACAGTGTACTCGTTTGCAGTGGCACCAACATGCAAAAAGATGTATCACGTTGCATTATGTTCCTATTACTTTGTCCAACCCCTGTATGTAAGATCCACTTGTTTCCTTTTATCCACATCGGTGCAAGAAAGAATGGTTACACAATATTATAATTTATCAATTTCTGCCCTACTTTCACTTCAGCCATCACTTGGAAATGTGCAATACAATTCAAACGGACAAACGGACGGACAGATGGAGGGACAGGTGGACAGGTGACTAACGGGTGGTCGAACGCTCGTTTTTTCGTCAATCAATTTTTCGGTATCAAGGGCCCATAAATCATGAACTCTGGCTACAGGTCGTTTTACATGAAACAATTTTCTACTTATATGAACAAAATTTTCCACTTTTTTGTTGCCAGGAGTCGGTAATAAGAGTTTTCCTGCACAAAATTGACGATTTTTTCGGCTCACGCTTACAATAGTTCCTCTTCTTACGAAGTAAGACAAGAAAGTAAGAGTGACATTATTCCTACAAACATTAGAAAACGATGCAGGTAATAATGAAAATTGAATAACAAGAATTTATAGTTCAAGAAAATAATTGTATATCAAAGAATCAATGATGTAATTATGGGTATTAATGCACTAGTGTTAAGTGGTATAACGATGCAAAAAAAGCTAATAAACTGTTATTGTTTATACTTTTTAGCTTACCAAATGTCAAAATCCATTTTGTACTAGTTAACAACGCCAGGGTGGCCAACTCGCCAGACGAGAAAGACAAAGTCCAAAAGCCGTTCAAAGGTCATCAGAAGACGTCCCAGTTCGTAGCCTGTTCACTAGAATTTTCACCAGAATAAACTCTGTGCGTAGCGTAGTCAGCGTAACAGGATGTGAATCAATCACTACGGCGCAGTAGAAATATTATTGTTTTCAACCATTCAGACGTGACTTTTGCCGCCCGCCGTCAGATGCTGCAGCGTGACTTCTAAATTTGCCTAAGTTACAGTTCCGTTTTCATCTAGGTTAAAAATACATATCGTCTAAACTATTAAAGAAACTTTTCTGAAAACATTAGGACATCTAAACGAAAGTATGTTCTTTCATTTAGTTTATTGATATGATCACAAATAATATGCACATTGACCTAAAAAAATAAACAAACCATATACTTCCGAGACCGATGTACTTCGAAGCAAATAACAATACAAAAAGGATTTCCAAGACAAATTTTGTAACAATATGATGTTTATTTTGTGATTGTTGTTATAGCATATTACTAACTTCATTAGACAAACTTCTGCTTTTAGTTCCTGAATTTACGTCTAGATAATTTATTTTGTCAATCCCATCATTGTAGTACTACCACAGATAATTCCATGTCAGCAATAACAAGATCGTTTGTAAAAAATCAACAGCTGATGTGAAAAACATGAAAACCGGTATACAAGATGCCAAGATACTACATTGAACTGCTTGATAGCGATCGCTTCCCGAAATATGTCGAGTAAGTCTGTAGAGTATGAACGGCATATCCCGTTGTACACGCCTGAGGGGTTAAATTATATTTCCCTAGATTAGTATCAGAAACATTATATATTAAATTAAATAAAACCATGAATTCGATGTTAGAATGCATAAATTTTACAAATCAATCATGTAGCCCACAGAATCAATATTTCAAATAAATTATGATGACCTGTGATTGATTACTTCTTACCTGTTTTCTGTAATTGGTCAAACATCTATACTATAATGAAGCTATATCGTAATGGCTATCATTATGCTACGATCTTCAGTAATCTAGCTCAGGAATTATACAATGGGAATAGAAATAGGTGGTTATATTCACGAGTAGAAAGGTATAATGACGGAAACAACATTACCAGGAGAATCGACAAATTCTGACTAGTGAATAAATAATTACAACCTAGTGTCATTAATTATTTAATCAGACACAATTGTATAATCGAAATGTGGACTGTACGAATGAAATATGTACATATTGCAGATACGATCAAATATAACAAATCTTTAATTATTTTAATCATATTGGGGTGAAGGAAGCGTTAAACAATTTCATGATTGCGAAATATGTGCGTAAACGTTTACTGAATACCGAAAAAGAAAAAATGAAAGGAAGATACTGATAATGAACCGAAAGGTATTTATAAAATGAAACACATTCTTTTGTAATATTACATATTATTTAATTTTAAATTTACATATTATTTAATATTACAATATCACATATGTTAGGAAGCGAAGGAGATAAAAAGTAGCGTTTTTCGTCATATAATAAGCTAAATACGTACGAATGCTCAAAATGTGATGCAGTTATATAAATAAACCCTATTATAAATTGACTTGCAGTTTGCTCATCAAACTACACAAAAAATAATTTCTTCTAAACCAATGTTTAAATGGCGGTATATTTGTTTATTTTAACTACCTAGTTAATTTCTCTCTGCAAATAATATTATGTTCTTTGAAACCACTTATCTAATTATTTTCTGGACTATTGTGAGAAGTTCAATGGATGCAAATTTTAATTTTTTTAAAGAAATACTTCTTGAAGTATTTAATCCACATTTTGATAGCATTTTACTTCTCGAGGGTTTTAAACATTTTTTTGTTTCGCAGAAATTCGGATTTCCGCAGAACACAACTCTCTTTTGCTCCCCTCCAGCGTCCATGTGAGCCAAACTTAAAACATTTTTATTCCCCGTTTTCATAAATACCGAGAAGCGAATAGTGGGTCGATTGTAATTACGAGCTGCGCGGAAGATCAGAAGGTATTCCGCTTGAAAACAGGCGAACGAGTGCAACCCATTGGGCATTCAGCCCTTTGGGTAGATGGAGCTCTCGTGGCCGCGCCCTGCCCGCGCTCAAAGAAGCGCTTAATATTTAATTAGCGCAGCCCTTCGCTCTTGTTCCTGAGGGCCGCGCCCTGCACCCGCTCCACACGCGTGCCCCGGCCTTTCTGAACGCACCCGCCCCCGGCGCCCTGGCCCCCCGCAGCCGCGCCCTGCAGCCGCCTTGGACGCCGAGAGCCTCGCCTGCTCTGGAGCGCTGCAATCGCTTTTGGCCGCTCCGCAGTCTTCGCCATGACGAAGTGCCCATCCAACCCTTTTTTCCCTTTTCGTTGAGTGATTAATTGTTAGTGATTCCGGGCAAGTCAACTATTTTTGGTCATTAGTCCCATAAGTGTAGTGCTTGTTTTTGCTTGGAAGGTGGCGATTTTCTTCCACCGCTGTATGACGAGATCCGATGCCTACCTACCGTCGGCTGGCGGGGTTTTCCACAACCAGGTATCTGCCACCAACGGAGCACCGCCTCAGCCGGTACAAGCTCTAAGCTTCCGACCAGTCTCCCGGCGTGTGTGGTAGAGTAGTACATGTTAGTGTGTGTGCAAAGAGTGAGAATAGGACCACGAAGAGGAAGGAAAGATCACCCGCGGTTCGTGGCCCGTTTGTTAAGGTACTGCTTCGGCATTTGCCAAGTATTGAGAAACCACGGAAAACTACCGATCAGAGCAGCCCGCCGCTAGAATTCTCTACCAGACAGAGACTGAATTCGACCTAGGTGCCGAAACAATCCTGCCATCGACGAGACTGGAACCTAGGACCTCCGGGTCGGAGGGACTGCACTGACTTCAGTCGATTCCCTGAGCCATCTCTCCCGGTTCTTTCCTTTTGGAATTAATACCATCACCGCAAATACCACTTGCAGTAAGTATCATTCGGTCTTCCACTTACCATTACGTTGCTCACTGGTATTGTTACAACGTCCGTAACCATGACTTCTCTTCAACTTTTCAATTATATTTCTACCCCTCCATTTCCCGACATTACTATACCCATCATTCTTATACTTCAATCTGTTGTCTCCGTGCGGAAATTGTCCCTCGTAATAAGGTTACCCCTTTCATTCTCCATTACAGCCACGTCATCGCCCCACTATCGCCACCCCAGGCCTTTCGCCACCGCTCCAGGTCTTTCGCCACCCTCTCACAGCCTCCTCGCGGATATTATTTTTAATTCGTCAAAGGCTCCGTTCTTCCGGTGCGGCGTGTGTGGGCGGTGCCCGAGCGAAGTTGGGCCGTGGCCCTCGATGGCTGAATGCTGCGTGAGTGACCTGCAAGGCCGCGTACTACGAAGAGGAAAGGAGTTGGCATGAGAGCGAGGAAAAGTAGTTTTGTTGAATTCAAACAGAACCAGCCATTTCACTCTTTGATTTCTCGAAACGGAGCAAAAAACCATGCTGAGGCTGAATTCTTCAAATATTAAAAGAGAAAAAATATATTGTGAAAGAACTTGTAGAAATATATAGTTTTAGCGTTAGCTTAAACTTATTTGCCTATATTTCAAATATCTATATACAATTTATTGTATGAGGTAATGAAACCCTGAATTTCAAATCAATTTAACAATATTATACTTTTATTTTTGGTAGAATAATGGCATTTATATTGACTTTAATTAATTTAAATTATTTAAATCTTGAACTCTCGAGTTAAATTTATAGTTATTTGTATAGTAACATTTTTCACAATCCTCAGCGTGACTTTGTTTTCATTTAAGGAATGCGCCATTTGGCTTTTGAAAGGAATGCAGGGTAATTTGGTTTCGTGAATCAGAACGGTAAGCAAACCGGGTCAATTTTATAACTTACCTTCCACTCTTTATGTAGTTGCTAGGGAAATTCTTCTCTATAGGAACAGCATGAACTCCTTCAGCTGGACATAGGAAGCCTTTCCGTTCTTTGCCGTGGTTTTACTGTCAATAGTGATTTTTTAGGTACGCTATTGAAACTTAGCTACATTAAAAACAACTGATGGAAAATTGGAATTGTTGGAATTATTGGTGTAGAATTTCTTTACGAATTAGATGTGTGTAGAATCTAATTCTTTGGGAAGCCGGTATATTACTGTTAGTGAGTTAATCTTCATGTGCAGTGTGGTCAATCCTAAGAAAAAAAAATTAACACCCGAGGCGAATAGGGTTATTATAGAGAACAATTTATTTCTCAAGCAGGTTAATTATAAATTTATTTAATTTTTCTTTTATGTATCAGTTGGGAAAATGTAAACGAAATGCAATGACTTTCTGGACCCAAGATGACTTTCAAAACGGAATTCAAGCCTACGTGAAAGGGGAACTTAACGCCACACTGCAGTTGTGTCGTGCTGACCATGGATATTTAAGAAAGTCTTATTTCTTTTTAAAACTAGCAATATACATTTCATTGAAAGCTGCGAATTCGCTGATTTTTTCTCCATTGTCACCTTTTACACTTTCTCCCCACTTTCCTACAGTATTTGGTATATTCATGGCGCTTTAGTCGTCATAGCTTTCATTCCGAGGCCATCATTCTGGACACTGCTAGTAAATCATTTTGTACGTGGGTGGGTTAGAAGCCCTCTCCACACAACCACTATCCCGAGGAGGGGGGGGGCTATTTCGGACTTGCCGAGTTCTAGAGGGATTGCCATCTCTAGGGCTTCGAGGTCTCTGGCCCCGTGTAGAGTGTCTCTTCTGCCTCGTATTTCTTGCAACCGCTTTTGAGGTCCTCTTCTGGAGTACACCTTAGTCAGATGCCTACCCTTCGACCTGTCCAGCAAGGGAGGCCCTACCAGAAGCTACCCTACCACCGCTTAGCTTTCGGGTCATGGGGCTACTCAAGCTTCGCCACCAACGATAAGGTCATGTACTTCCTAGGCGGATGATTACAACAGCCGTGAAATTATTTTAACAATTCGTAACATGGCACCAATTTGGTTGGTATGAGAAATGTGTAGGAATTCTCTTATCCTTTTTGTAGGGCTTGCTGGGTGATGATTGCTTCGAATTGTTGTTCTGGTGGTAGGTGTTCTCTTCCATCCTGACACTTAGGGCAGACCTTCACTATAAGCGACAGAGTTAGTTCAATCTTTCTTAGTTCAATCAAAGTCACAGAGGGGCGCGGGTATTTTGTGGAACAGGTATGAATGTTTTACGTTAGTATGTCCAGAGCGAAGTCTGGATAGCACTATTTGTTCTCGCGTAGTCATTTATCCGTATTGTTTGAGAGGAAATTTGGTTGTGTTTTGTGGAGGTGGTTGGCTTTGTATTTGGTCCATTCTTGATTCCAGTTAGTCAACATTATTTTGTTCGTAAATTTTAGGATATCAGCTATGCTGTTGGTTAAGTTGTGAACTATATTGCCTTCTTTGAAGTTTGTCAAGGAAGAAGTCGCCGTCCTCATCCCTTGAGTCATGTTATTTTCCATAGATTTTGGGATCCAGGAAAATGAGATATATATTAATTTTAAATAACTATTATCTCAATTTTGTTATTGCATATATAAGTACTAGTTTGTGAGTTGATTCACAAATGCAACGCCGAAACAAGCATAATCCCCCCACTTAATCAATTTACCTAATGGGAGAATCCCGTCCATCAATCCATCAGTGTGATGCCTCTCTGCGTAATTCCATGTTCCACATTGTATGTTCTCTAACCACGATACGAAGGGGAGGTTAGGAAAGAAAGTTACCCGGTGCGAGGCAACGAAGGGACTCGTTAGGTGCCATTAAGGAGTTTGTTTGGGGAGCGCGAGGGTGACTAAGCCTCATCAGATTCATTCCATCTTCTCATTGGGGGAGGCGAGGGGCTCGGGATCCAGATGTGTCGGGCGGCGAAGGGATGAACCGCAAAACGAGGAACAGCAACCAATTGTCCTCTCACGGGCTAATGTTATTTACTTACACAAGAGATTTCCATAAACTAGTGGAATTTTTCCTGTTTTTTGATGTTAATAGTTTCGAGAGCGTCGCTGTCATTGTTCAACCTCATATTGAAACGGTTGTAGTTATTCATCATGAATAATAATATTTACTGATAATATTTAATAACCCTGATCAGCGCTGGGACTGTCAACTGAAACGGTTTTGAATATTATGAACCCTCCTTCACCCCACGTTGGGCGGCCAAAAAAAACAACTTTTAGTTATTAATTAATAATAGTAATAATAAAAATAACAATTATTATTATTATTATTATTATTATTATTGTTATAACATTTACTGATAATGTTTCACCACACATTGGGCCTTAATTGAAACGGTTTTAATGTATTATTACCTCAAAAAATACATGATAATATTACTACGCCTTCCAACTAATCCACCTTTTTTTTAGTAAAATTTATTGTGTGTGAGTATGTGTGAGTTCGCGAAGTCGCCCCATAAAGGAAACGGGATGCTATAATCAGTTTTGGGAATTGGATACGTAGCTATTCTCATCTCTTGCTTACAACTGAAATAAGAACATTAAGAGTTCAAAACTTAACATTGACACCGCAACCACCGGTGCAACCCCATTTTATTCCAGCGTAACATTGAGACCTTTTACCGCGACCATCTCGAATCGCTACACAAAATAAATTACATCAACAACTACTAAATATTTATATAATTTCTTTTGAAAAAGCTCTACTTCAACTTATTCACACATAAATACAAAAGGAAAGTTATTCATCCATGCGCGAATTCTTTTCTTTGTGGCCATTCACTTTTGAAACTCAATATCATATTTTATTGCTACGAGAACCTTGGCCTTCTCATATTGATGCGTCAAATAATTTAAATGTTTTCTTCCCTTGTGCAGCGGGGCTGACAGCTTCACCAGAGTAAACCGCTCTCCACCCGCCGACCTCCAGAAATTACCATCTTTAAAATTCGTTTCCATATCGATTCTCTTGTTTCCACATGTCCACATATACATTGCCCTTTTAAACAACTCTTAGTAAAATAAACCACATTTTTCGATTGCAAATCAAATATGGCCTCCCGCCACCATCGAGTATGCAGCCCACGCGAAGTCTAGCGCCCTTCTTTTGCCTTGCTGCCATCCCTTCCCATCAATTCTAAAACAACTGCCGTCTCCTTCGTTCATCAATTACTTCAGAAATATCATTTCGTCTTCTGGTTTAATTTTAATCGTACTCGACCCCACTCCTTTCCGTAATTAATTTAGATGCTTTTCTTGTTATTTGGCCTACATTTTATTATTTTCCAATCCCGTTCGGCTTATTTTACCACTGATATTTGCATCATTTTCGTCTTTTTGCGTTCGATTGTTTTCCAAAAATATTGATCATTTTGATTTTCCTGCCCAAACTTAATGTGTATATGAATGTTTATATCTTTTAAAATCCCCTTCTTTATTTATGTATCCCGGTTTGATGATTGTTCAATACAGGTCCTCAGCTCCGGCTCAAAATAAATAAATAAATAAATACAACTTTTTAAAATTCCTTCACTTGTTTATTTCAAACATGTTTCCGAGACTATTAAAACAAATTTAAATTAATGTTTTGACGAATCTGTATGGATCGTCACAATACTATCTACAATTATAAATAAGTTATATTTACAAATGTGTCTGGATGATGCTAGCGGATAATTCTTTTGACCGTTTCTAAAACAAATGAATATCGCTGGACATCGTTCATCGACATGTAGTACACATTATTTTGCCAGCCAAATAAGCTGGAGCGCCAGCGGATATTGCCTCAAAAGTGTCAGTTTGATGAGTGCAGTTCGAGGTTAGTGTATATCTTGTTTGTTAGAATAGTTTTCACGAGTGATTAATTTCGTTCTTATATATATATATATATATATATATATATATATATATATATATATATATATATATATAAAAATTACGTTGTAAGAATTTTATTACAAAAAACGTTGAATACGATGTTATAATATTACAATGAATTCTCTGATATCTAAAAAAAAAATTCCACGCTATTAGCTGTATATATCACGCTTTCAGTTAAACTTGCAGTAGATAAACTTGTAATCACATAATTAATTTTGAAAATACCATTTTTTGGAATATTCATTTAGAAGTGCACATTTCTTGAATTCAAACAACATAAATAATGGCTTTCATGCGAACATTCTTCGGTAGGCATAACAACACAACATTAGGAAGTAGGATATTAAGAAGCCAGCTTTCTTGGCATTAAGATTTTTGATTTTTCAGGAATATGATTACTAGTGGTGCTACAACAGCACGTACTTTCTCACATTATTTGTAACGGTTACGTGATATTATAAAACTACTTGAACATTCATTTATGTATTTTTTGAAAATGTAAAAATGTTACAACAAAATGGTGTTTATTTCATATTATTCAGTTGATTTAGATCTGGTGATGAAAAACTTTTTACAAAATTGGAGCTATTTTTTTAGATATAATTTTTTTAATTGCCTTTATGTAAATTCCGCCAAAACTACTTATATTTTGAAAAAAATTCATGACATTATTTAAAGATTAATTTTTTAGAATATGTTTCTTCAAAAATATATTTCAATATTGTAGTTGTAGGGAGTCGCCGAAAAAGTTTGACTTTTGCAATGTTCGAAAATTTAGAGAATTCAACGAAAATTGTACATGCGCCATTTTTATGAGCCTACTTGGCTCTCTCTGGGAAAAAAGGTAAAAGTTTGGAGCAAGTTTTCAGAAAATTTCGAGTGCCAGTGGAGCTTCATGTAAAGTATCCTCAAAAACCGAAATATCCGTTTCAAATTCATTTATCAACCAGATCGATCAGGGAGTATGAATTTTGGTAAAAATCCTGCCTGCGATTGAGCCGCCAGCGTGGTTCTGAGACGAGAGAACGGACGCGTTTTAATGTTACTGATTTTTTATAATTTATGTATTGAATGTTTGAAAATAGTACTCTTTCATGTGTTGTGATGGGTTACAGTGTAACTTATACTAAACTAAGATTTAACTACATGACTCGTGGTGTAGGGAACAGCAAGAACCCCTACTTTGAACGATTAATGAAAATCATTTTTAATAAGGCTTCGAAAGGACACATTTTTAATTGTAGTTGGGAAGTCATTTAATGAAGCCAGGTTGTAATGGACTGCTTGGTTTATTGAATTTAGATTGGAGTGAAAATTATATTGGAAAGGTGGGCAATTAGTTCAGGTGATTGAATCGAGTTTATAATACATAAACAAACTCTTTGAAGAATTAACTAACACTACTTATGGTATTTACTCAGATTCAAAGTTTGGAGAATAAAAGGTTTTACTTGCAGTAAGTTTCAGTTATTGCGTAATTCCATGCATATTCCATGTAAAAAAAATTAATATCTAATTTAATGATAAAATACGTAATTATAATCTGCGAAAAGTTTGAACAGACATTACTTTTCAACATGCATTTGTATGATGAAATTGTTGTATTTCTTGTATTTAAATTCATAAACACGAAGCTGCATTTAAATCACAGAGCTTATATTGTATTCACGGAAGACAATTCATATCCAGAGCTATTTAAACCAATATTCTTTTAACTTTTTCTCTCGCAACAGAGAACGTCTGTTGTCATATTCTAGGAGAACTTGAGCGTCATAACTTGCGGCCTAAGGCGGACAGGTTGTTCAGTTGTAACTACTTCCGTATTGCGCATTTACAGCGCCCCAGGCGGCGCGGCGCGGAAGAAAGGAAGGTGCGAAGGGCGGGATCATGGCGAGCGGGGCCTTAAAGGAAGCGGGGGGGAGGGGGGGGCGATGTCTTCATACGGCGGCGGCGAAGCGCTCGCGATCGCTCTCGGCGGCGGGCGCGCATGGCGCTGATGGCCTGACAAACGACGGGCGCGATGATGTGACGACGCAGCGGAGGGGGGCGAAGGGGGCGGGGCGAAACGAGCGCTCGGGCGCTGTGGGAACGCCAGGTGGCGCGCCCGCGGATTTTTCACCCGTGAGGAAGGCGCCCGCGCCGCGGAGGCGGAGGCGGAGGCGACGGAGTGATGGGACGGGTTTGCGGTGGAAATTGTGGAAATGATTGTGCGGAGGAGAAGGGGGTGACGATGGTAGCGGGAGTGACCGTGTGGGATGGGGACAAGGCAGGAATTTTGGCGGATGTGAGATATGAGCTGAGAAGGAGACTCACAGGGGAGGGGGACTCTGAGGTCGTCGGCTGTGGTGATTGTGGTGACGGCGGCGGCGGCGGCGGGAGCAGCTGGAAGCGGTGATGGGGAGGCGACGTATGACAGTGAGGGCGGCGGCAACTGAAGGTGGCAGCGACGAATGGGGTGGTGTGTGGTCGGGGGCGGGGCGGGGGCGGCGGCGGCGGGTGAGGCGGAGTGTCGCACCCTCGATCAGCCGCGTCTGGAAGCGCTTATTCATGCGGACGGCGCGCCACCCCGACCCGCGCGCTCCCTGGCGAGGATCCCAGAGGATGACGACTTGCGGCGGGAGAGAAGCATTTGGGGCCATATGGTTAATAGTGCTTTTCCACTTCCCACTTATTACGCACCTTCATTATTTGTACAAATAGAAAAGGCGCTGACAATGGATGTTCAATTTACTTACTCATGTAAATCAGCTAATACATGGTTTTTATTCATAATATGAATTTAATTTCTTTTTAAAGTAATTGTTTGCAGGCATATATTGTTGAATTAACTATATATTCAATATTGAGATGTCTCTAAGTGACTTGCATTATCTCCAAAATCTCTTGAAAACAACTACAATATTGAAATAAAATCGATGTCCTTATTGGCATGCATATTCACAACTCGAGATACAAACCTGTTTCTTTAAGACATAATTCCCTGCACTTGCGAATCAGAGAAAGGGTGATATTCTCAAACTTATATCACACTTTCTGAATCCTGTATATACCGAAAGAAATATTTTCGCATTCCGATTTTCTACGTTCGCCAATCCTGTCAAACCAGTTACTTAACGCCAGTACATCTCCGAAGCTTGTGTGTACCGAATAATTCAAAACACTCTCTTCAAATGAATTAATTCATTAGAATTACCGCTAAGTAATAGTCTTACGAAAGGATGTTTTGATTACGTAGTCATATTCATATGAAATGAACACACGTTAGATATTTTATAACTCATTACGTTGGGAATATTTGTTTCATGACACCAGATTTGAAAGTAAATGTCGTTATTACCTACTGTGAAGCGTGTAAGACTGAAGCCGAGGTAGCCGCACTCCGCCGGTGCCACTCGCTCAAAGGCGACCGCAGCAAAAACGCGCGCGAGTCTCCCTTTGTCCCTCGTCGCCTGGGGTGCGCGGCGGCGCGCGCGAAGCACCCGCTCACGCAGACGCTGCGCGGCGTCGGGCGACGCAGATGCGCGGCAGCCACCGCCCGCGCCGGGCCATGTTGGTGATCGCGCTGGCGAAGAGAGAGGGAGAGGAGGGCGAAGAAGAGGAGAGGGCAGAGTGAGGAAGAGGAGACGGAGTGGAGAGGAGCGAGGCGAGGGAGACCATTGGGCGCGTTGGGTCGAGATCGGTGTGGATCGAGTGCGGTGTGGGTCGAGAGCAGTGAGGTTCGAGAGCGGTGCGGATCGAGAGCTGCGGGTCGAGAGCGGTGTGGATCGAGTGCGGTATGGGTCGAGAGGAGTAAGGTTCGAGAGCGGTGCGGATCGAGAGCTTCGGGCCGAGAGCGGAGAGGATCGAGAGCGGTGAGGATCGAGAGCGGTGCGGGTCGAGAGCGGTGCGGGTCGAGAGCGGTGCGGGTCGAGAACGATGCGAATCGAGAGAGGTGCGGGTCGAGAAGGGTGAGGTTCGAGAGCGGTGCGGGTCGAGAGGAGTGCGGGTGGAGAGAGGTACGGGTCGAGAGCGGTACGGTACGAGAGGGGTGAAGTTCCTGCGCGGTGCGGATCGCGAGGTGCCGGTCGAGAGCGGTGCAGGTCAGAGCGGTGCGGACCGAGAATTGGCCGGACGAGAGGTGGCAGTACTCGCGTGAGAAGGCGTTGCTGGGACTGTGAGTGAGGGCGTAAGCGATGGTTGGGCACACACCATAGTAAATGCGTAGTTGTCTGACATTAAAATTAGTGTTATGTCTTAGCCCTGCATTTTATATACTTATGCTTTGTTATGAACCTACTGAACTCAATGTTCTCGCTCAGCGTATGCACACGTGAATGCCGCGATCGTTTAAGCGCCAATAAAATCAACTGCAGTCTTATTGCCACTCACCAAACGTCGTTGTCCGTTGACCTTCTCTTAGGGTAATTTAAATAAGAACACTAAAAGATCAAACACAAGCGAATGTATTGATCACGATTGTACAAATCCAGAATCAATCCGCAAATGTTACCTTCTCTGCTTCCACAGAGCTCTTGTTCCTTATTATAGAACCACCAATTATTTGCTGAAGTATCTTCTCCAAAGAAGTTTTCGCCAAACTTCCAGTATCCTGAAGTCGCTACTAATTGAGTTTTTAAAACCAGAATTTCACAATAATATTTCCAGCCTACATTTTGCGTCCATTCTCTAATACACACGATTCAGTCTTCAACAAAATTCCTGTCCATGGTAACCGACGTTACATCCTTCAGTTATTCTTTACTATGAGTTCATACATTTCGTGCAAATTTTATATTTTCATATTGTAACATGCTCATACACAGATATAAGGCCGGGAGCGGTAGCTTAGTGCAACAACTAGCTTTTCAGCTAGGTCGAATTCAGTCGCTGTCTGGAGGAGAATTCTAGCAACAGGCTGCTCTGATCGGTAGTTTTCCGTGGTTTCTCCGATCAACATCAGGCGAATGCCGGAGCAGTACCCTAACAAACGAGCCACGGTCCGCGCGCGATCTGTCCTTCCTCTTCCTTGTCCTATCCTCTTCCCTTACACACACACTTATACTAACATGCAATACACTACTACATATTCCGGGAGACCGGTAAGGAGCAAAGAGATTTTTCCGGCGGTGCCCCGCTGGTGGGAGAGTCCTGGTTAGGGGGAAACACCACTAACCGACGATAGGTCGGCGCCTGATCTCGCCATCTAGTGGGGGAAGATCACGGCCATCTCCCGAGAAAAAATGCACTACACTTAGGGGACTAATCATCAAAGCAGTTGATGTGCCCGGAAACTCGAAAAAATCAATCAATCAATCACAGATACAAGTAACGTAGATGTAAGATATAAGTGATAAGTGCAACTGATTTGAAGAAATACATGAAAGTACAGCGATCTGTTTCTAACTTCATTATGCAAATTGTAGATTACTTGAATCGGGAATGCGCCCAAAACTATTAATGTGCATGTTTCTGTTGTTTCCCTGGAATTCCTTCATTCTAATTCAACAACGTGAAAAGAAGAGAATTCCTAGAAAGGGTGTCAGTATGGGAAAAGAAACAGCTTCAGAATTATTCATTTTGCTGCTTCGAATACATATAAGAGTAGATGTGTTCTCAGTAGGTCAGTTCTGAACATCTATTTTAAAAACCACGAAGGAATTCAAAGTGTACGAGTCACGATCGTTTGTGAGGAAATGTTAGAATAAGCAAGTCGCTCACGATAGAGAATGAAGGAAACTGATTGTGTGATAAAAGTAAGGGAATGCACGAGTGTAACTTCCAGGAGACAGAATGTACTGAAATAAAGTAGCGAAATTATGTTGCAATATCAGTTCTGATAATAGCAACATAAACATAAACATTATATACGCTGAAGAAATGTAAAAAGTAAGTGCACCAATGACTGGTAATTTAGAAATTATTTTCTTTAATCCCGCACTCCGTACAAATCATGACATTAAACTTATTAAACATCGTGAATTTATCACAAGACTTGTTAGATAGCTTATGTGTATGTGTGTGTGTTGTATGTGGTCTTATTGGGTTGTTAGTATGATGTATGTTGATAATATATTATGTATATTGATGCTTATAATATTCAAACACGAAAATCTTTGTTTTAGTAAAAGATATTAGGTGTTTTTTTCATTGTTTCGGTTTCCGCAAAAACATTTATTTGTCCTTTCCCAACAAATGTGACATTGCTGGGAATGGATAATCCTCATAGCCAACGAACATTTCATCGTACCAAGTAATTTTGTCTTCTCCTATATTGTCAGTAACTGCAATCTCAGACCTATTTTTCACATTGACTATCAGAGAGACAGGAGACAGTCGCAATGACACAGGGACTTGAAGGATCTTTCAAGAAGCAAACTTCATTCAAACATATTCCTTTATCAAACTAATGGAAGGCAAATGGTTACTCCTGTAGTCAGCTGACCAGGAAATGGGAAGACATCAGATTCTTGACCCTTGAATGTGTTCAGAAAAAAATAAGTCACTCACCACATTTCACCATACAATCTTCGCACAAATTAACAGTTACTTGGGTCATTTCTTCTTTTAAGTGCAAAAATAGGGTGATAATCCAGAAATATTAATTATTCTGAGTATGGTTATTGGCGTCTCAAGTACAATATGGCCACAGCGTATTACTTATTTTTCAAAAAAATTCAGGGGCGAGATCGAACCTCGCTATTGGAATCAATTGTTCACCTACACGTTCGTCCACCGAAGTGCGTGATTATTGAAGTAAAGCAATTCTTTGGAAACAATGTATCTCTTCGAATGTAAAGGTAAAGTATTTCCGCAGCGGCTCCATTAGTTCACGTCACCTCATTGCTTTTTATTAGGTCGACGACAAAACATTTCACGGATACCTTCATGTTACGTTTGGGAAGAGCTCGGTAGACAATGAACGAGGCGGGCAGCGAGCGAACGGGTCCGTCCGCGGAATCGGTTCTTCGGCGGCGCCCTGGTGGCGGGCTCGTAAATCAGCGCTGCAGACATGCAACGGGAAGCGCGGCGTCTTTACGGCCCGGTGTTTATAGAATTTCTATAAATACGCGAGTGGCGACCTCGTGCGGCGGCGGCCGGGCCCAGTCACCCGTCGCCCCCAGCGCCCACGGGCGCCCATGGGCGCGCGACGCTCACGCCCCTCGCGCCCCTCGCGGCGCCGGCCGCAACCACGGAGGCACGCTCACGGACGCGGCCCAAAGAAGGAAAGTGGTTCACAAAGTGTTTGAGCGCTCTTCGAGAAAATGATGGAAATGGAATGTCAAGCTTCAACCCCTATTCCAGGTCTAAAGCTTTCCTTTCAAATTTGCTGACTCAAGTTGAAACATACTGGGGACAGAATGTCCTGTTTTGAAACATGTACGAATAGTTCAGCATCTGTAGTTGCTTACAGACAGTTGATTCATCGATTATTAGTAATTAAGGGCGCATCAATTACTGAGGTCATTCGTCCCGTCCCGTAAGTGTAGTGTATGGTTTTTATTGGGAGATTGCGGTGATGTTCCCCTACTGTATGGCGAGATCTGGCGCCGACCTAGTGTCGACTAGCGGGGTTTTCTCCTACCAAGCACCTCCCACCAGTGTGGCACCGCCCCAGTCGGGACAAGCTCTAAGGCCTCGACCGGTCTTCCGGCATGTATGGTAGTGTAGTGCATTAATGTAAGTGTGTAAGGGGTGAGGATAGGACAAGGAAGAGGTAGGAAAGATTGCACGCTGTCTGTGGTCTGTTTGTTAGGGTACTGCTCCGGCATTCACCCAGTGTTGATCGGAGAAACTACGGAAAACCACCGATCAGAGCAGCTGTCCGCTAGAATTTGCCTTCCGACAGCGACCTAGCTGACACGCTAGTGTCGAAAATCCTGCTGTTGTCGAAACTCGAACCTAGAACCTGCCGGTCAGAGGCACTGAGCCACCGCTCTAAGGCCGTGGTATCAGTTGATGCACTGAACCACCGCTTCCGGTTTCAGCGCTTTTTGAGAAAATGTTGAAAATGGAATATCAAGCTTCAACCCCCATTCCAAATCTACAGCATTTCTTTCAAATTTGCTGACTCAAGTTGAAACATGCTGGGGAAAGAATATCCTGTTTTGAAAAATGTACGAATAGTTTAGCATCTATAGTTGCTCACAGACGGACTGTCATACGTTTTTGAAATAAATAGTCGGGCCAAAAGCCTTCGGGCTTTTTGTTGCCGCACAATCGTTAAAACCAGATAACGCCCGTGATACGTACACAATTGTATTTTTTACGTAATTTTCTCACAATCCCTTCTGTAACAGATATGTTGCACCATTTAACAGTTTTCATATTTTTCCTTATAACCACGATCCCGTACGATATGCAGGGTATTTCAAACTCCGCGTCGAAAGAATAATAAGCAATAACGTATCAGTAAAAAAAAAAAACTTTTCAATCCTCATGCATGGAAACTAATACTTACCTTATGTGTTTATTGATTGAAAAGTGTTACTTTGGGGTACGCGTACGGTAAAGTCTACTTTCCCGCACGCAGACTGCAAAGATGTCAATGATTGGGCGTATAAAACAACTGAGATATTAAGAACGCTAAGAGTATATACGCTATGCGTTTCCGGGAATTTTTACTAAAAATAATCTATGCAACTCGTACGAAAGTGCCTTTAGCGTACTCCTTTCAAAATGCCAGGTTGGCCTCCTGTCGTTGCCTCATCTGTCAACATTTCCTTCGTACGCCAAAGTCTTTCTTCACTAGTTACGTAAATAATTATTTCGTTGTGAAATTTTATTTTATTATTTCGTAGTTTTCTCTGTACCGTGCATTCCCAAAGATAACATTGGTCGTCTTCCACGAATTCTTGCAGGCAGAACAAAAGATTTCAGTAAACAAGATTTCAGTATTCAAATATTCACTTTAGATGGAGGTTATGAAACATGTAGAAGTTTGTTAAGTAGAGAGGACTTTGAATCATTAGCGTCGCAGATATCCTATAGGAAGCATGGCGTTTTTACTCGTATTACATCGTTTTTGCTACTAGGTTTTGAAAGGGTACTACTCATGAAATAATCCACAAACCAACTAACGAGGCCGCGTGGCATTCATTAGAACAGAACAGATGTTATTTGCAACCATGACCAAATTCAGACAGGACGTTTTCCCATTTTCAGATTATCTGCGATGGGTACTGTCTTTTTATGGTAACCTAAATACAATGTACAGATGATTCCTTAAAAATTTCGAGTGCAGGCATTACGTCAGATTAAAGGCTTTTGTGTCTCACCAAATAGCATTACATAAAAGTCAATCTTAGTGCGAAATAGCTCACAAAATAAAAAAAATGTCACAGATAATATAATAAAAGTATTATCTAATTGACTCAATAGACGTTGTACAGTGTAAACAGTTGGTCTGGATAGTTTCTTCTCCAAAAGCTGTATAACTGTTTTCCCAATTGTAAGGTTAATTAGGGATTGTATCTATTTAGGAAATAAAATATTTTATTACGTAGTATACGGAGCCCCTTTCAATTTTTTTCGGTGGCCATGGCCCCCTGACCTCTTTCGTAAATACGCCTAACGGAAATAATAATTCATTTCGAAAACGCTCATTTAACTTTACATTGCATAGTAAAAGTTAAATTACAATTGGGGTTGCCATATTTCTGACAAGTATATTTATTCTCGTAGTTAAGTGTAGAATGATCATAATAATATTTATGGCCATGGTCATGTTTTTTTGCTGGTCTATTATTCAATGTAAAATTCATTGTTACTCTGTTTGGGCTGCTATTTTTTTAGATGCCATAAATGACTGTTGTCACTCGATTACATCTGTTTAAAGTCTACATTAGTCACAGTCTACAATGCAGACCCTTCGTGAGCGTGGTGTTATACCTAAATACTAGTATGGAAGATAAAGTTAACTTCTTAGCATCTCCCCATCACCCTTACTAGTTATTTTGTAGTTCTCTCGTTACGCCGTGTTGATCCGCTTCTACTTTTCCGATTGCCTCCACTTATTTCCCCCCCACCCCTCATACTCCGTGCATCCATAATTCCTTCAGACTTTCCCTATCTGCCTTGTTTTTGTAAGTTCATCTGCGCCCACGCCCATCGCTGCACCGAGTGGCGTCGGCGGCGTGCTCTGCATGGCAGTCGGCGCTTCAGCCCGAGTCGTCGTTCCAGCCGCCGCGCAATCGACTGGCCGGTGGCGCGTCCCGCCGGCGGAGATTAACGCAAATTGAAGTGGCAATAACGGTGGCCGCCATTCTGTAATTGACTACCCCGCCCGCCGAAAAACGCGCCGCCACCGCCGCCGCCCGCCACGCCACGCCACGCCACGCCACGCCACGCCACGCCATGCCGGCACGCGCCAACTCCGCCACCGACCCCGCCCCTTTTCCACCGCCCTTCTCGCCACCCCGCCGTACCCCTATACAACCGCGCCCTTCATTGCCACCCCCCGCCCCCTGCCCCCGCCCTCCCCCTGCCACCATGCCCACTCTCACTCCTCTCACTACCCTTGCGCTCACTCTCACTCCATCCCTTCCGTCGTCACCGACTCCCCCACCGTGCCCCCCAACCCCGCCGGTCCCGCCGCCGCTGCAACAGCAATTTATAAAGTGCGCAAAAATCTTCGTTAACGTCACGTCGATTCGAAATGCGGCGAACTCGCAGCGCAAAGCGCCGGAAACGATGGGCGGGGGCGGAGGGCGGAGGGATCTGGCGTAGCACTCGGCCGGCGCTTTGACCCGCTGCCCCCACCCCCCACTCCGCCCTGGCGGCCACCACTCGCCTGTGTATCGGCGTTCCGTTCTGTCGCAGATCAGATCCCCGATTCATTTAGTATTCTCTTTAGTTACTTTGATAGAGAGCGAGTTGGAAAAAGCTCTCGCTTTAGAAAATTAATTTGACTTCTGTTTAATATAAACTAGAGTTATTATACCGGTTTTGGTTTCCACAGCTAACAATCCTTTCACTTGTTTATTTGTACGTTTCTTAGGCGTCCCGTAGGTCTCAAATCTCTGTCAATGATATCGAATGTTTTAATGTGTGGTGTAGTTCAGTGGGAGTGTTGGATTGTTGAAGTATTGTTGAGAGAGGCAGCAACACTTCGGAAGTCATTTGTGAAATTTTAATTGATTCATATTTTTAGGTTTTCTTAATGGAAATCTAATGTCACTTTTATTGATTTGATGACAGTTGACGATGGCTCTTATTAATTAAATGGGACTTTTATACAAGTATATTTATTACAATCAATTTCCATTAAGATCATATTTTAATTAAAATACTGCCATGTGTCTTATTTTTTCGTACAAACATAATATAATTTTTCTATTTGGAAAGTCGTTTTCTTTTAAAATGCTGGGAGTACTTAAAAGCGATGTGTTTTTGAATCAAGCTTGATCTGTCTTTAATATTAGTATTACAATCTGACATTATAAAGTACATGTATTACATTGCATCTAAATACATTATTTAAGAAATATTGTGTAGAATTACTGAATTTTGGGAAATTTCTTTCAATAAATTATTGAAAACAGGCTTATTTATTTGATGACAATTGCAGATGGGCTTCATCATTAAAAATCATTCATGATTCTATGTGTGAGTCACAATGGATGGATGGATTTGAGATGTGCGGATCCCGTAGGGAAGTGTGAAGAACATCAGTCACTGTCTGGAGGAAAATTCTAGCGGCCGGCTGCTCTGATCGGTAGATTTTCATGGTTTCTCCTATCAACACCTGGCGAATGCCAGAGCAGTACCCTACCAAATGGGCCACGGACCGCGCGAGATCTTTCCTTCCTCTTCCTTGTCCTATCCTCTCCCCTTACAAACACACACACTTACACTAACATGCACTACACTACCACACATGCCGGGAGATCGGTCGGGAGCTTAGAGCTTGTCTCGGCGGGGGCGGTGCCCTGCTGGTGGGAGATATCTGGTTCTCACCATACACCGGGGAAAGACCACCGCCACCTGAGCAAAAACACGCACTTCACGTACGGGACTAATGACCATAGTAGTTGACGCACCGGGAATCACTAACAACCAATCAGTTTGAAGAAAAGAAGTTTCAAAATTGGCCGCGTCAAATAGAGCGCGTTCCGTGACAATCGCGGGTCGGAGGCAACTTCCCTACCCGCAAGGACAGGTCTCCCTCCCCCCTTTTGAGGTGGGTGCGTAGGGGAAATGCCCAGGCTGCCCAGGCGGTCGACGGGATGGATTGCCTCTTGTTTCTTGGGGTAGCAGCCGCAGCGAACGGTCGTAGAACGAAAGTGCTCAGTATTTATCAGGTACAATTTTACTGTGTGCGACGAGGTTCCTAATCGGTGCGCATTGCAGTCACGGTGAAGCATAGAAAAGACAGCAGTTTTTTTAAAAGTTCCATAAATGTCATGATGGAGAAGTGTTATCCCAATGTTTGTAAATTTCTTTTTACAAAAAGTACAAGTGAGATCTCAGATTGTAGTATGCGAAGAGGGCAGCACGCGTTGAAACGCTAGAACCCAGTGCTGAGGTGTAATTGCTTGCAGCTTTCTGTTGTAAAATACCGTTTTATGGAAAGAATGACGATTTCGGTGGAAACTGTATAAAGGCCATTTCGCATAAACTATTGCTGCGCAAAATTAATATGACGAAAGTCGAATTCGAGCGAGAACGTTACAACGACTACTGATGCAACAACAAAGATTTTGGCGGTGTGGAGGAGAAAAACTACGCCCGACGTCCGGGAGGTTTCGTGTGGCGACAGGCTGCGTTTTATCAGTGGCGCGACCTCAAGTTTCTCGCAGGGGGAATCCAGCTGCTACGAGCGGAGGTGACCTTCGCTGGCAGGACGACGTGCGGACGAGGGAGACCCCGAATCCTGTACGTTAAATACTTTGATTTTCTTAGTGCGTATTATGGCTATTAACATACCTAGTAATGTTATGAGTGTTATTACTGCCGAGGCCATAAGTGAAAAACCGTGGCGGAGCTTAGCGGAGCCGAGATTTTTAATTTGGATGAGGTAGTAATAACACTGTAACCTTTCGTGGTATGTTCAGCATTATATCGGTCAACATAAAATCTCACGAATTATGCGAAAATTTACATTACTGCGATAGTAGACACATGAATTTTATTGCTGCGACACTTTAGTACAATAGTGGGGTGTTGCTTGCGATGTATCTATATAAACAATATATGTATACTGTGGTTCGAGATAAATGGATGCAAATAATTCTCTTGATCCTAAACATACCTGACGAAACTACTTTAGGAAATGGCGCGTTGACTTCCAGTGGCGACACCTTCAAATCGTCAGTAAATATGATTACCGTAGTACTTTCATTTGGTGGAATGTGAGGAAACGGGGTTAATTTAACTAATATATTTTTTTCTAATTGTACTATTAATAATATTACAATTAAGAATAATTATTCCTGAAACCAATATGAATTACTTTTGAATTGTTTGAATCTGATTTGTTTTGTACATCGCCATATTTTTTTCTTGACAAAAACTTGACTTGCGATGAATTGATGATTGTTTTCGTTGCTAAGGAAGTTTCTTAACATGCAGGAATTTCTTAACATGCAGGCGTGCACAGGTGCACTTATCAAACCTGCAGGGTTCCATGTTAACAGGGGTTAAGACGCATGTGAGTGATTTAACATGTTTAAACGAACACAGGATCCGATATAGAAGTGAGCAGTGTGATAAAATAGTGCTATCGGAATTAGAGTAAATTAAATAGACTTCCTATTTTGACGCGCAAGCTATTGAAAAGAAAATAATCAGAGAAAGATGATACATATGATCATGTATAGTTGAAAATAATGATTTTGTAAATAATAGAATAGGGATCATTTTTGAAGAAGAGTACTGGTTATTGAAATATTAACATGAGCAATGTAATTTTTTTGGCGAAGTTGTAAATACTATTGTATTTTAGAGCCCCTGTTAGCTTCAAAATCTTGTGTGCTAGTTTTTTAATACTAGATTTTCAAAAGAAATCCCATAAACTGGTTGTAAGATAAATTGGGAGACCACGCAGGAATTGACAAAGGTCATTAAGCATTCGGAATGGTGAATGAGGTAAAAGATGCAATTGTTAATTTGCAATCATATCTGAGTGTTTAACTTGATTTTTTGACAAGTGTTGTTTTTGGGGTTTGTTTGTTATTATGACATTTATGAGGGTTAATAAAACCCATGTTAATCAATCGTTTCAGTTTTACGTAGTGTTCAAAATCACCGAAATGGGACAGCATCATCTTTTTTACCGTCCTATTACTTGTTTGAACATAATGTTTCCTAGTTCCTTTCCAAGTTCACATTATCGAAGGCCTTCTAATCAAATATGCAGCTCATTGGATTCTCTTTCACACTTTATCTCTCATTCATGTAACATAGTTTAAAATGTAAATCTAATCCATAACTTCCATACCTCTTCTGAATCCAGTGTGATTGCATGGTATTAGGCCCTTCTCTCTTACCTCTCTCTTCAGTCTGTGTATGACAATCCTCATTCATGATTTGTACAATGATGTCATAAGCATCCTTACAATTTGCAACCTTATTTCTGTTCCCTCTCTTCCAAACTTGTTTAATTACACCTTCTTTCCATTCCTCTGGAATTACTCCCTGCTGAATTATCAGATTAAATAAGGTTTATTACTTTCTCGCATTTTTAATAAGTCGTATCTCATCTTCCTTAGAAATGATCCAAAACTCATTCGAAATTATGCCACAATCTCCTACTTTTTTTTCTTTGATCTTTTGAAAACATTTCTTTTTTTTTCTTCCTCGTCCATTTTCTCATGAAGTTTACTTCCCCCCCCCATGAGCTTACAACCTTTTCTCTAGCGCGCGTGATTATATTGTGATAGGCTTATGTGTCTATTTTAGAGTTTTAATTCTAAAATAAAAACAAATTTATTTGTTTAGAGTTGATATTTATTAACTCTTCCATGAAGTTTGTTTGAATGTGCATGAAGGCACAGAACTGTCTTATTAAGACACAGGAGAGCAAGCGTGGCGGCACAAGTATCTGCTTCCCTCCTCTGAAACATTCCCGAGCTGTCTATTCACCCTCCCCCGCGTTCTTGTTACTTGTAGCCGTGTCGTGACTCGCCCCAACTTCCGGCTACTTCGCCGGCTCAATAACTACCAGCAACTCGTGTCCCTATTCACCTGCAGCCGTCCGACCCTCACGAGGCACGAGGCCGCGGGGAGCGGAGCCGCAGAGACAGGGCGCGACTCAAATCGGTGCGGCGCTACGCGACGCGACTCGACGCAACTCGACTCGACTCGACTCGACTCGACTCGACTCGACTCGACTCGACTCGACTCGACTCGACTCGACTCGACTCGACGCGACGCGACTGGACTCGACTCGACGCAACTCGACGCAACTCGACGCAACTCGACGCGACTGGACTCGACTCGACGCAACTCGACGCAACTCGACGCAACTCGACGCGACTGGACTCGACTCGACGCAACTCGACGCGACTCGACGCGACTCGACGCGACTCGACGCGACTCGACGTGACTCGACTCGACGCGACTCGACGCGACTCGACGTGACTCGACGCGACTCGACGCGACTCGACGCGACTCGACGCGACTCGACGCGACTCGACGCGACGCGACTCGACGCGACTCGACGCGACTCGACGCGACTCGACACGACGCGACGCGACGCGACGTGATTCGGGCGTCGAGAAGCCATTGACTAAGCGCGCTTTGAAGGGCGGGAGCAGGTCTGGAGGCGTCATGGAGCGAGCAGGCGTGGAACCGGAAGCGCAATAGATGGGAAGGAATGAGAAATGATGGGGACAGCAGGCGGAACTGATCGGAGTAGAGTGGGTCTGGTAGGGTGAAGAATGGACAGAGGAAACGGAATAGATTTGACAGGGAGACACAGTGAGGCAGTAAAAAGGGTTGCCTGAGAGTGAAGAGCTAAAAGTGTCACTAAAATATATTTCTCAGGACGTTATCAAGTTATCTTAAGTATTATTTTGTGATAAGGAAGTATGTCTAATTAAAAACATAAACATATATTTTTCGTTGAAAAAGGTAGAGGTTCCAAGCAATTGTTATAAGAAAAAAAACAGTTGAGAGAAAGATCAAATACACGAAAATAATTTTAAGAGTTATTTCGCGTCATTTTTCAGAATTTATAATAGGCCTGCTCAACTACTTCAGGGGAAGCATTACAAGTTCTCTTCTAAACATTTAGAAAGGGAATGACGTATGATTTTTCACAAAGTTTCCCTCGTTCAGCATTTGTCTCGCGACATTTAATGCATTATTTTCTTCTAAAGTATGGCGACCTCTGACAAGCGCGATGGTTCGGGAAGAGTCACAATGAGGCAGAGACACACGTAAAGTATAGCAGCGAGGGGAGACGGGAAGAAAACCAGCTGCGGTGGCTAAGGGTATCAACTGATGTGACGGGAGTGCCTCTGACCTGGAGGTCTTAGGTTTGAGTTCCGAAGACGGGCAGAATTTTCGACTCTTAGTTTGGTCGAATTCAGCCCCTACCTGGAAGAGAATTATAGTAAAAAATTATTATAAAACTTCAAAAAGAACGTTCGGAGTCAAGTGCCGTTCAGTGGAACGCAAAGTAGTTGAGGCGGACTGACGAAAGACTGAAGCGGCGAAATGGCGAAGGTAACGATGAGTGTAAAGCATTGTGTACTGATGTATCTATTTGGCAGAAGTTGGTAATGCCATTTGGCTGATGTATCTATTTGGAAGAAGTTGGTAATGCCACCTCAGTGTATTCATAGCCTCATGAGTAATATCACTTCAGATAATTGAACAGCGAAAAGCCACTGGAGCGGTTCGCGCAGGTCGACAGCCAGGATAGGAATCAGTTGCACTTCCTACGAAACAAACAATTGAAAAAAAATAAATGAAATTTCTTGCAGCATTGCAATACCGTATGCAAATTGCCTGTAAGAGAAACCCAAAATCTCGTACTCTTTCACGAATACAGTGCGGAGGGTGACGGGAGCGCTTCGAGAGGGTACTGCGAGCGAGAGGGTATCGTAGGCGTCCGCGGCCAGAATCATGATTTGGCCTGTCCGGGTGACGCCGCGTCGAAGGCTCAGGTGCCGACGTTTCGACCGACGTATCGCTGTCCCCTTGAGGGCTGTTCTGCCGGACTGGGAGCGTGTACACTGATCGTGTTGGATAATGACGAAAGCGGATATGAAGAGGGTTCGGAATGGGGTTGAGGGAGGGAGCTCGAGGCGATGTTGGGGAGCAGGGGTGCGGACGCAGGGGGCGTTGGAGCGGTGGGAGGCTGGCAGAAGTGCAGGGAGGGTGCAGGGCAGGTTTGGCCGATCGGTGCTGCAAGGCCTCGGCTCCTAATTGCAGTGGCCCGGTGCGGCCGCCACTGAAAGACCGCGTGGGCCTCTGAATGCGCGCGCCCTCTGCCATCTCTTTCATGGCCACCGCGATTTCAAAAGTAGGGCGAGCTTTTCATGATTTTTTTTCTTCGTTTCCTTTCGTTTCCGCGTATTCGAGACAACTCTTCATGGCGAATGTTGCGGTCTTAGGCCGGCATTAGAACTCATGAGCTCGTTCGCTGTAGGCTGGCACGAAAATCCACACAAAAGTGTTTTAGCCTAATCACCTGATGCAAATGGTCAGAGTGAGTCTTTGAAGTTTTGTTTGAAGTGATATAATTCAAAATAATACGTCTTTTACATAATTACATTCTATTATAAATGATATACTAATTATATATATATATATATATATATATATATATATATATATATAATTAGTATTAGTATTAGTATTATTATTAGTGCAGTGGTCATCATTGACCACACTACACGTTCACTTCCGAACCCCAGTCGCATTCTATCCTGGAGAGAGATGAACGTGTCATTAAGGGCTTCAGCTTTTCCCTTGTACCGGGAATTGAAACCAAGGAGGGATCCAAGGGGATTGGCTGCATACCTTGGCCCTACAAAATTGTTGCACCTTCAATTATGAATTATGATATGATAAGGTGATGATGAGGGGGTGAAGGGGACAGTCACAAAGACGACCATGCATACGAAGGACTCCAACTACAGTCTCTTCGGTGCAGATGACGAATGTTTGCGTCACGAGGCCGGCATCATATATTATTATTATTATCGTATTTTTTATTATTATATTTACAATAAATTTTCAAATTGATAAGGATCTTGATAATTCGAAAATGTTTCTTCCGTAACTAACTTTGTCACAGTAGATTTCAATAGTGCCTCAGAAATAACGAATAAGAATAATGATGATAATAATAATAATAATAATAATAATAATAATAAACAAAAAGACATATTTGAACTGAGTGTGTGGCACTAGCTTTGAATTCTATTTGGGAGACTCGCGTGTATAAAATATCGAATATTCATTGGAACTTAATTTGAAACTCTCACGGTAATTCATTTTTATTAACGAAAATTATATTAATGATAATTTATAGCAATTTATTTAGTGGGTCTTCCACATAGAGTAAATCGTTTAATTCATTTGGTAATTATAGATTTATACACCTCGCTCCAAGCATTAACAAAAACACTAGTGATAAATGATTTTAGATACAAGTCGTATTCACTAAATCTGTCTGAGGATTAAAACATAAAGTGTAAACCTAAGGGAATCAGGAAATTATAAGTAATGAAAGAGAGGGAAATATCATTTAATTACGAGTTTAAATTCAGAAATAATGTTGAAACAGATTTTTTTTAATTGGTTGCCAACAAAAATATTATTTAAATAAACTTATCCGACGTTTCGATGATTTCAATAAATAGGTTTTGTTTTTTCTATCTTCATATAATATTAATATAATATCATATAATCTTACAATTATTAGATAGTTTTAGAAAATTGTACGGTGCACTCTCGTGAAAATTTCCTTAATATCGTCTCTTCCATCCCACGTAATTCTCTTCAGTTCAGTGTTTTCCCTACGATTAGGTTATTTTATACGTCAAAACTTCCTCCCCGAAATCGGGGTTCCAAACAACTTCCCGCAGAGCGATTTCCCAACATGAGTCACGTTTACAAAATATGAAATCTTAATGGGCGCTGCGGTGCGTAGCGAGCTGGCAGCACGCGGACCCCGCGCCCTGCCCCCCTCCCCCCCCGCCCTACTTGCTCGTCACGGACCGGAGCCCCGTCGCCCTCTTCACCTTCTCATCGCCTTTCCCTCCTTCCTCACAGCCGTTACCCCTACCGGGAGCGGTAGCTCGGTGCACCAACTGAACGCCTCTCACCGGGAGGTTCTACGCGCCAGGATTTTCGACACTAGCTTGTGAGATAGGACGTATTCAGTCGCTGTCTGGAGGAGAATTCTAGCGGCCGCCTGCTCCGATCGGTCCGTGGTTTCTCCGATCACTACGAGGCGAATGCCGGAGCAGTTATCTAACAACCGGGCCACGGACCGCGCGCGATCTTTTCTTCCTCTTCCTTGTCCTATCCTCTCCCGTTACACACACACTAAATACCACATATTCTGGGAGATCGGTCGGGAGCTTAGAGCTTGTCCCGGCTGGGGCGGTGCCCCGCTGGTGGGAGAGTCCTGGTTAGGGGCAAACCCCGCAAGCCGACGGTAGGTTGGCGCCGGATCTCGCCATCCAGCGGGGGAAGACAAACGCCACCTTTCGAGCAAAAAAACTTCACTTAATGACCTAACCTGATCGCCCGGAATCACTAACTAACCAACGAACCGTTCTTGCAGCCCTCGCTTATTTCCCCCCACCATTCTCCCCTCTTCTAATCTACTTACCGCCTTCCCATTGCTTTTCCCACCAAAATGGTCAAATCCATTGCCGCTCTACCAACCCTTCAGGCACAGCTTCAGTTTACATCTCGGGCTTACTATCTTATTTTTCTTCGACATTTCTACAGGCTATAATCTGCTCAACTGCCTAATATTCCTGTACAAATCGGGTTTTCATTCTCTTCATTCGTTTCTTGAGTAATATTTCAGGAAATATTTATCTTCATATTTTTACTAGTTTTACTCATTTAGTGTGTATCTTTCCAGGATTATTCGAATTATTTCGCTAACAGTTCTCAGCATCTTTTTCATTTCTTTTCCAAGTTGTACCTCACTTCTAAGACCATTCTGTCCCATCAATCCGCACTTTGCGCTTTACTATTCACTCGTCAGCTGAACCCAACGGCACTCCACCCCTGGCTGCGACCGCCTCGCCTCGCCTCGCCGCGCCGCGCCCCGCCCAATGCGCGGAGGGCGAGGGTGCCGGGCACGGCACGGCAGGGGCTTGGGCGGGGGCGGGGCGGAGTCCAGCCGCGAGCACCGGGCTCATTACGGGGCCCATTAGGTCGAAATGAAAATGAAATGACAGCCGGCGATCGGCCGCCCGCTGCGTGAGGGCGCTCGCGGCCGCAAGGGGCGCAGTCCCGAGCGGGGTGAAATGAAGAGCGGGGGTATTGGGTGGGTGGGGCGGAGATACGGGTAGAAGCAGAAGAGAGCGGGGTGAGCCAGGTCGAGATGGGGGACGTGGCAGGGCAGGGCGAGACGAGGCGGGACGGGGCAGGGAGGGGCGGGGCGGAGTTCGGTTCGGAGTGTGGGGCTTGGCCGGCAGAGAGGGTCTGTGGAGTGGGCGGGGCGGAGATATGGGTAGAAGCAGAAGAGAGCGGAATGAGCCAGGTCGAGATGTGGGACGTGGCAGGGCAGGGAGGTGTGGGGCAGGGCAGGTCGAGGCGGGACGGGGCAGGGCGGGGCGGGGAAGGGAGGGGGGGGGCGGGGAAGGGAGGGGTGGGGCGGAGTTCGGTTCGGAGTGTGGGGCTTGGCCGGCGGAGAGGGTCTGTGGAGTAGGCGGGGCGGAGATATTGGCAGAAGCAGAGGAGAGCGGGGTGAGCCAGGTCGAGATGCGGGACGTGGAAAGGCGGAGAGGGGCGGGGCAGGTTGAGACGGGGAGGGGAGGAGTTGGGATCGGAGTGGGGGGCTTGGCAGGCAGAGATATGGGCGGCAGCATAAGTGAGCGGGGTGAACCAAGTGGAGGGGCGGGGCTCAGTTGGAGCGGAGTGTGGAGGTGAGCTTGGCAGCCGGAGCGGGTATAGGCGGGGCGGGGTTGAGAGAAGGCCAGAAGAAGCAGAGGAGAGCGCGGTGAGCCAGGCTAAGGTGCGGATCGGGGCAGGGAGTTGCGGGAGCGGGGAGTTGCGTGGGCGGAACGCGGTTCGGAGCGGAGTGTGGGGGTGAGCGTGGCTGGCGGCGCGGAGAGAAGGCCAGCAGAAACAGAGGAGAGCGGGGCGGAGTGGCGTTGGGCGGAGCGGGGCGAGGCGAGGCGAGGCGAGGCGAGGCGAGGCGAGGCGAGGTGGGCGGGGCGGGGCGGGGCGGGGCGGAGTGGCGTTGGGCGGGGCGCGGGCTGCGCGAGGCGTTGGGGTGCGGGGGCCGCGAGCACACAGGGGCGCGGCCGCACGCAACGCCGCCCTCCCCCTTGGGCGCTCGCTCCGTTGGGTGGGAGAGGAAAAAACGAGAAACTTCTCCACTTGATTGCCGGTGGAAATGGTTTACCCTCGGTCGAATGGGCGCCGACGCTGGACTTACCCTTCGGTGGGGAGAGACTTGTTTACTCGTGTTAGTCGAAGGGCAGTGCACGTTTTTTGATATGTTCATTTCCAATTATACGTCGGGGAGAACGGACTGCTAAAGATGCACGACATCAACAGAATTGGAGACTTAATTGACTCGAGAGACTGTATTTACTTATTATATCATGAGGACATTTCTTGTGCGCCAACTCTTACAATATTTATGACGTTGCCAGATGTTCATTTTGCGTTTTTGTGTCCTCTCAAGTACATTTTTTCTCTTGGTGAAAAAAGAGCGTATTTAACCGAAGTTCATAGTTCTGATTTCTTTTTCTCTGTACTTTTGAGAATATTTGAACAATATTGAGATTTTTAGAATGTCTGCATTTGATATGACCTGAAATAGCATTTTATTTAGCATTATGGGCTGAAATGTAATATACGGTCCGGCTCCCTGTTCACTTGCCCAGTACCTGAGGACGGATCTTTAAGGGAGCGGGAAAGTTTCTTTGCGCGTGGTGTGTCTTTGTGTGTGAAGATATACACGAACAATGATTTTAAGGCGAGTATTCGCATAAAATGCTTTGTTAATCTTGTGCTGGACAAACTCAAGGATGTTTTAACGGGAGGGCTGAAGGCCTGAGCCTCGTCCTCAACATGCACACGCGTAGCGAAATGTCTCGACACCGCATGAACGACAGCCGTTCCGAAAACTGCATATCTACAGCAATTTGAATAGTATAATCAAAATATATAATCCAGGTCTTGGGAAAACTCGTGAATGAAAGTGAGAATATACAGTAAGCTGCAATATATTCGAAGGAATAGTGATCCTTGTAAATAATCATAATATTATTGACAACGAGAAAGAAATAAACAGAAATGTTTGATGCTATGAAATATAACAAAATTTTTTAAGGAAATTTTCTCAAAGGAACACTTTTCAACAGGGATTTTATTTTGATTGAAGTTTAAACAATTTATAAAGAGCAACCAGTAAGTTCCCGTTTTCTTTCGAAAAAGTTAGTTACTTTTTGGGGTTTGATCGAATGTGGAATGCTATTCATTTGTGCTATTACGATTGTCAAATGATGGTGTGGAAATATAGAAAATACAATTTGGAAGTTCGAATTATTACGAAGCACAACTTAGGGGCGTTTGTTTCATTTAGGTTTATGACGTGTAATGTTCTTATTCAAAAATTTCCTTTTTTGAAGTTGTGGAAATAAATATTTCTGTGAAATAATTCTCATTAATTGATTTTTGGGTGAGTTATGGTTATTTTCTTCTCAAGAAACAAGTTAAGAAGTTGTATATCTATTTTGGTAAAGTTCAAAATGTAGACGAACAAAATCAAATTCGGTTCTAAAGCATAACAACGTGATTGGGGAAAATGCCATGATTCTTGAAAAGTTGTCGAGTTTCTTGAGCGTTTATTAAGTGTTATTTTATCTATGATGATCTTGAATGACAAGTAATTCAACGTCCAAATTTAATTCCAAGTGATTATGCAATGAGTTTCAGAAAAGTTTGTATCTCGACGCCGGAGTTTAAACGCCCAAATGGAGCGACGGCGTAATACGAGGAGTAAGAATTCTTCGGTCGAAGTTCCTTGCGACGGGACGTGGCAATACCAATTACTTTGCGCGGCTTCAGCTGTACCCTAGAAATTGGAGACAGAGAGAAGGGGAAGAAATGAAGGAAGCTGCGGCAAAACGAGAACGGGGCGACGGAGATGACGATGAAGATAGATGAGGGGAAGAAAATTCATAGCAGGGGAGAGCGAAAGTGTGAAAGAGATTTCTTTCTTTACAATAAAAACATACAAACACTGCAGAGACGAAAGCAAATAATATTAGAAAATTAAAAATAAACATGCAAATTTTACAAAGCATTTTATTCTACACGTACACACGCATGCGAAACGATTTCATTCCTCCGTTTCACATCTTTTACGCTTCACTTCACCTAGTAAATGTCCAACTCCATTCTCAACGAGAAATGATGATTCTCGGAAAAAATAAAAAGGAATGAGGACTAAGAAGTTGAAAATGATGTCAGAATAACGCATCGTAGGAGGAGGTGTTCAGAAATAAAACGTTTGAAGAAAAGTGATTGTTGGTGATGCTGGGACGGAGACGGCGGTGTCGACGGCAAGGCAAGGAAGCGGTTGCTGTGGAGAAGATGGGGGCATGTTAGGTGAGCTAATAATGCCAGAGCCAGTGAAAGCGACGACGGTGCGGAAGCCGATGACGGAAGTGACCACGACGGCGGGAGGAGTAGGAGATGACGAGAAGGAACATATTAATGGAAAACGAGATTTTCCGACGGAGGAAGGTGAGGTTGCGGTCAGGGCAAGGAGGGTGTGACACAGGATGGAGAGAGTGGAAGCACCGAAAGAATCGGCGATGACGATAATGACGGAAGGAAGGAAGGAAGGAAGGAAGGAATAAGAGAGAAAGAGATAAATTCTGCAGCGGGAGGCGTTGAGAAAGAAACTATTAATGTAACAAGAGTTGTTACAGAAATTCTTCGGCGGAGCAGGAGTCGGGGTCTCAGGTAGGATGTGTAAAGGTGGAGGAGGGGGAAGTGACGGCGTTAAAAGTAGTTTAGTGACTTATGAAAGTGTGGGACAAATGAAGGTTTTAGTACCAGTAGACATCAACAACAAAGGAGATGATGACGCCACAAGTGCCGTAGAAATTTTTCAGGTGCCCAAGAGAAAGCAAGCATTGACAGTCAAACTGATTGGGTTGGAGAAGTCGGGGCCGTAACCAGTGGTGGTGGTGGAGGCGGAGGTGGAGGCGGGGGCGGAGGCAGAGGCGGAGGCCAGGAAGGAAGCAGCAGTCTTGCAGCGCCACAAGCGGCGCCGGCGAGAGGTCAGGGACGGTGGATGCTGCTGCAGAACGGGGGACGGCGACGACGGAGTTGAGAGAGAGATGGAAGGAACTCTACAGGAGGCAGTGCGGCGACAAGAAAGAAAACACCACAGCAAAAATATTGGCGAAGACGCTCTCGCATAGAGAGAAAAGCCACGAATAGCGTGAGGAAAGGGTGGCGGCGGAGGAGAGAACAATTACAAAAGAATGAATATCGAAAGCATTAGGAGAAGGCGAATAGACAGAAAGCATTGATAGGACATAATCGTGATTTTGGTGCAGTGAACGACAGTGTTTGAAGTCGCGGAAGAGACAAAGAAGACGTGGAAGGGCAGGGGGTTGAGGGGTGGGGGTAAGTTACGGTGATGAGCTTCTGTAGAGTGGAATACAGTGGGAACAGAAGCGACGATGTCAAAAGAAAGAAAAGTATGTGTGTAAGGGGGTGAGGATAGGACAAAGAAGAGGAAGAAAAGATCGCGAGCGGTCCACGGCCCGTTTGTTGTACTGCTCCGGCATTCGCCTGGTGTTGATCGGAGAAACCTGGGAAAACTACCGATCAGAGCTGCCAGCTATTTCTCATCCTGACAGCGACTGAATTCGACCTAGCTGAAAAGCTGGTGTCGAGAATCCTGCCGCCGTCGGGACTCGAACCTAAGACCTCCCGGTCAGAGGCACTGCATTGACATCAGTTGATGCACCGAGCCACCGCCCCCAGCCGGGGAGGGCGGGGCGGAGCGTGGGGTGGCGGTGGTGGCGGCTGAGTCTCGGCACTCAATTAAGCGCGACGCGCCGCGCGCCAAGTTGTTAAAACCCTGACGGGATTAGCCGCTCCTCGGGGCGGCGCGTGGGCGTGCCGGCGCCTAAGTTGGCAGCCCTGGGGGCGCGGACGTTCGCGCGAGCAGCCAGCGCGCTCGGTAATCGCTTCAAACGCTGCCGCTCATTGGAGGAGAGCGCAACCCATCCGGAAAGTTAGCGATTCTTTCGTCGTAGCAGTAATTACGTAATGTGATAAGTAGCTACTACGTTACTGTGTGTTTATTTTATTTCATTCTCGTTATTTATTTGTATTTTATTTATCTTTTTTTATATTTCTGTCTTCCTTGTTCTAATTTTAATTTTTGTACTTTTTATTAACTGTTACTGAACGTACGTTCATTTGCAATAATCAATTATTATTATTATTATTATTATTATTATTATTATTATTATTATTATTATTATTATTATTATTATACATTTGAGCTGAATAATTCACCTACTTTAAATTGTGGGTGATTAGCCAACCTTAACCTTTTTAAGAATTTTTCGTTTTCATTTTTGAATACACACACACACACACACACACACACACACACACACACACTCACACACACACACACACACACACACACACACACACACACACATATATATATATATATATATATATATATATATATATATATATAGCGAGACCTGTTTTGGAATTTTGCATGAAATGCATCGTAATAATGGAGAGTTTCATTTAAAATATTGTAGTTTAATGAAGTAGCAAGAGAATCCATTTGAATACGAACTCGTATGTGTTAAGTGGTAAATATTGATCATCCTTCTCAAGTCGAACATTATGAAGTAACGTGTTTTGTTTGTAGATCTTGGTAAAGCTTCATCTTATTACTTCTTTGAAACATGTCTTTACTTGACCATACTTTTATGTGAAATTCTTTTCTACTTTATTTTTTCTATGCTCGCGAACGAGCCTCCGACCCGAGCGGATCGCCAGAGCGGAGCTATGCATAGTTACAGTTTCTTGTGAAAGTTGTTATCGGCTTGCCAGTGATATAGTGCTTGCCAGTGAAATTATAGCAAGTGAATAATTAATTAACTGTAAAATTAAAACAGTGAATAACGAGTACTTGCAAAGTGATTTAAGTTTAAATTCCTTGGTGGTAGCAGAAATCGTGTGGTAATCCATAAAGAAAGAAAAGGATAATCATACACATCAATAACAGTTATAATATTTATTAAAACATGCCCTGCTCAGATACATCCTTTCAGGTGCATCCATCTTAGAATGTACCAGAATCCCCATCCCTCATGTCGATGAAGTTGGTGATATTGGACAAGTAGCTAGTTTAAATTTGGAAACAGGGACAATTCATCAGTTCGGTCTAGGTTAGAGAAAGGGAGCCGGGACACCTTGCCACAACACGACTAACAACCATGCCTTAGATGGGATTCCACCTCACAGTCTGGACGCAACACTTACTTAGGCGAGTGTCTCCAGGCCTGCAAGGAATTGAAGGAAGAGGGGAGATGGATGGTCCTTGGCGGTTGGAGGAGCCTGTTCATGGCACAGATCACTAGCGAACATCCATCCCGGGCGGGAAATTCGAATCCCTACCATTCGCCCCATTCCGCCCAAGCGCAACCCCCTTAGCAATATTGGCCACCCAGCTCGGCCTATCAATCACTAGTGTGTTTGCGTGACGAAGTATAAGAACAGCAATTCTTGTTACAACGTGTAGAAATAGATTGGTTAATTAAAGAGAACTTCATTTTTCAACTGGACGCAAGGTGCTTCGTCATGATGGGAAATGCCATGTGTACATCGAGGGGAGAATAATTTTCAACACAGCTTATGAGGTAGTTGTGTCGGGGACATCACGCCTTTTGAATACTAATTACTCGTTACTCTGAACCGAATCATTTTCTATAATTTACAAAGATAGCGGCGTTAAAATCCTTTCCTTCTAGATGAGTAAACTGTGTCTCAATACTCTCTTACTAAAGCAGATAAGAGGGGCTGGACTGTGTCATCGTACTTACGAAGGTGCAGGAACAAACTGTTCACGTTGGTGTTTGATGGCAAATAAAAGGAAGATGACATGCACAAAAAGTTTGACATATACTATAATTGGAATTTCAGAATTAATACTCTAAAGTAGAGGTGATATTTCAATATTTCTGCATTATCATTATTTTGTGTAAGACATACCCCTTTATATTCTTCTTAATAGTAAAGAATTTACCATGTTAATTAGGCTGGTTCAGCAGAAAAGATCATTCTCTAAACTAGTGGTGCAATATCAGCATATACCTTATCACATTATTTCTAACGTCTACGCAAAGTTATACTACTAAATGAAACTGCAAAGGGGTTTCCAACCAGCATTTTTTTTCTCCGCTCCGAAATTCTAAATCAGTTCTATTCAGTTAACTCGCCATTTACCACATCACTTTCCAAAATTGTTTTATAAATTTCTTTTACTCTAAGCACAATTTACGCAAAAACAACACGTTTTTGCATAAAATTGTCCTGGGATGACCTTATTTTAGGATCTATTTTTTATAATAGATTTCATAATGGAAAAATCTCTTCGTAATCACTATTGTACGTTTGCAATGTTAAACATTTGGACTTTTCAAAAGTACAGAGATTTTGCTGGAAATGGGACATACACCAAATTTTTAACGGTTCTTTGGTCTAACCGACAAAAGAATTCCAAGAAAAAGTTGTATTTTTGGGGAAGATAATTTAAAAATATACCTTTATTTCACGCACAATTTCATGAAAACTGCTCATATTTTTGGTAAATTATACTTTATCTTATTTAAATGTACATGTTTCAAGAATATATTTTGTTAAGGAAATCTATCTTCAGTATGGTAGTTGTAGGAATACGCCAAAACAATTTTGAACATTTTCAATATTCGAAAAGTAGGATGTTTCAAAGAAAATGACACTTTTTTCATTTTTAAGCGTCTTTTCCACTATCCGAGGAGAAATTTAATCAAACAATTTGGAGTCATTTTGATAAAATATTGAAAATGTTCATTTAAATTTATTCATTTAACTTTATTTAAAATACCCACAAACATCCAAATATCTGTTTCAAACTTGCAGGGCCTCGAGTTCCTACTACAAATGGATCCAGAAAAATCGATTTTGGAGAAAATCGTCTGAACGGTTTAGACCCTTGCGTTGATCACAGACGGACGGGCAGCCAGGTAGACGTTTTGCCGATAACCAATTTTTAGTATCAAGAACACACGAAAGACTTGACGTCGACTACACAGCGTCATAGAGGATGTAATTTACTACATATTGAAAGAAAATTATCCACTTTTTTGTACAATAATTTGTCAATAAGAGTTTTTATCGAAAAATCGCAGATTTCCTCCTCACGATTACAATACTTTGTCATTACTGCTTACGTAGTACGTAAAAAGGAGGATTTATTATATCGCGAGGTTGAGATCAAAGAATTTTCTCTAGGCAAATCTCCATATAAGGGAGGCATGTAACACATGTGTTTCAGCTATTAATTTCAAAGTCGTGATAAGATCTTTGCGATACTATCTTTGCATTTTCTAGTTGACAAGTACTTCATTCAAGCCTAATCTTGTAACAATTACGGGGAAAATATTTACAAGTAAGTACGATAGAATCTTCAAAATTTGTACTAATATTTTTGTTAGCATCCCCGCTTATTTTAAATGTGTAGATATAAATAAAGCATATTTTTTCAAGCAATACAATGATCTATGTGTGCTTTCGATTCACTGCTTTCTCAGTACATTATTAATAATACTTGAATTATTAATAGATTAGAGCACTGGTTGACCACTCTGAAGAAAAGGCAGTTCAAAAATTCTTAAGCAGTAATCACTGGTACATAACATGTAATATGTAGAAGAATACAACATATTTGATTCTTCTACTCATACTGAAATACTTCATACCGCAGTGGTAAAAAATATGACCTTATCAACTAGAAATCTTGTAGAAAATGTTTTAAAAGATATGATAGAGAAGGGAACGATCTAGCAACAGTGGCTAGTCTCTTCAATGTTTTTCGAGAATTGCTGCCGATCTCACTATGGGTCTTCAGCCTCAAAATTCAACATCATACGTTTTCACAAACAAGTTTCGCACTATGTTTCCAAACCTTTTTCCTATGAAATTTTCAGAATTATCGGTGGACTAAAAATAAATATTTGTCCAGTTCAGATGAATTTTTGGATTGTTTGTTAAATACTACGCCTGCCATTATACATCCATTAACTCGCATAGTTATTGCATCGTTGAGAACAGGAACTTTTCTAGATATATTCGAAATAGCTAAGATTAAGCCTCTCTTCCAAAAACGCAACAAAAATGCCCCAAAATTGAATTTAAAATTATCAGGCAATTTCTCTTTTGTCAGTTTTTTCAAAAATATTAAGCCTTTTTACGTACGAATAGAAACATTTCTCAGTAAACTCGAAGCGTTTTCAGATTACCAACATGTATTTAGAAAATCAACCTCTATGGAAACAGTATTTTATTTTCTTAACGATGTCATTTCATACATGAATCACATATTTTTAGATCTTTAAAACGCTTTTGAAGTCATTGATCATTACATTTTACTTTCAGAATTATCTTCATATGGAATTCGTGGTATTACTCTAACTTGGTTTTGTTCGTATCTTAAAGAACGTTCTCAGAGAGTAGAAATACCATACTGGAATGATGGAACATTACGTACACACCTTTCCGACTCTTTGCCAATTGCACGTGGAGTTCCTCACGAATGATGGAGCATTATGTACAAACCTTTCCGACGCTTTGACAATCGCACGTGGAGTTCCTCAGGGATCGATTTTAGACCCTATTCTCTTCCTAATATACGGAAACAATATGTCCTCAAAGATTCGAAACGCAGAACAGTTCTCTTGGTAGATGAGATGGATTTTCTGTGCAGTAAAGAAACTGTAAATAGTACAATATCAGATTTCGAAATTGGTTCCGTAACAGAAAATTAATAGTAAATGAAAATAATACTGTTTTAATGCAGTTTTTCATTTCAAATAAACAATAACATACTCCATTGAAAATGAACGATGTGCAATTGACTGCTGTAAAGGTAACAAACTTTTTGGGTCTCAATTTAGTCAAACCTCAAATAGATTGTCTATTTAAATTAATTGAACACAAAATTAAGTTAATTATGCTGTGCTATCAGAATTCTTTCAAATTCAGTCAGCCTTCATACTGCTCATTGTGTATATTTCGAGAATGTTCTTTCCTCCTGAGATATGGCATAATATTCTGTGAAATCATATCCTATGCCTACGAGACTTTTAGATTACAAAAAAGAATTGTACGAATAATAAATAAATCTCACTCTCGTGTTCCTTGTAAAACTCTCTTTATTAAGGTAGGAATTCTACCATTACCTTGCTTTTTGATGTACAAAATAATATTTTTTGTCAAAGATGACTTACTGAAGGGTGGCAACATATTTTCAGCAAATATTGATGTCTAAAACTATAACACTCCACGTAGTAATCATATTATTCTGTAACAAGTATTGTACCTCAGCTTCTGGGTCAATGTCCCCCTTGTCGATCAGGTTTTGTCCAGTTTTCCTGATCCTCTGAGCTAATGCTGGGAAGGTCCCTTGTTTTGCTTCTGAACATAAATGTAACTTCAATATCTGTGCATGTCTTCTAGAGTAATGTAGAAAATATAGTTATTCAAATTATCGTTCTCCATGTCGCAGGAGGAAGTCGATTCCTTCATGAAGGGCAGGATGAGCGATAGACAAAATCTATAGCTACTTTTCTTTTGCAAATAGTTTTTATTACACTGCAGCGAAGTTTTCTTATCAGTTCTGCGAGAAATACTCATTTCCATCAGTATTCATAATTCAAATTGTATTCGGGTTAGGGTAGGGATTCCAGAATTTAAGAAAATGTGCGCAGAATACGCTTCTCCCGATAGTACGTCAGACACAGTTTTTAACCGTTTCCAACGTTAAATAAATATTTTCTTTCTACGTTCTATTACTAAATTTAAATGAAACAGAAAAAGTATCTTAATTAATAAGCATCTGTTTGATAACGATTTATGGAACATCCACACCATAGTAAATAATGCTTCAGAACTAATTTGAAAGCAAGGGGAGCGCGTGAATCTTTAAATTGTGTCATCATCCGTGTAAGACCTAATAAGAGACTAATTATGATATCTTATCTTGAATTGTTGTTTGATGTTTTTACTGACTTTACAGAATGTGCGTTTTTGCGATTATTTTCCAAGTTAGTAATACATTATAATTTTTTATTCCATTGCATTTATTCTTTCCTACAATATTATTGAATTAGTAAAATATACCCAAACATTGAGCAATGACAGTAATATCTTTGATGTCAATTTCAAGACGTATTTGAAATCATCAAGGTAAAAATTTCCCATTCCATCGCTGAAATAATTTTGATTTATAAATAAATTATTTCGCCAATACACCTGTTAACAGCTTGCATCATTTCACGTATCATGGTTGCTAATACTGTGACAACCTATTAACTGCTACGTAGTTTAACTTTGTTCATCTTAAAAGTGCATACCTTCTAATAGGGTCGTGAAGTTGTGGCAAAATTCTTCTTCAGCGCATTCAAACTAGGATTTCAAGAGCGCCTGTTAAGGACTTGTGAATTCTTAGATACTTCTGGTAATGATATCGCGTCAACGAGCCAGGAGGAGCGGGAAGTTGGCTGGCGCGTCCACTTACACGATCACCCCTCATTTGCCTCGCGCTCTCGAGACATGGAGGAGGAGAAGGAGGAGGAGAAAGAGAAAAAAGAGGAGGAAGAGAAGGACGAGGAGGAGGAGAAAGAGAAGGAGGAGGAGGAGGAGGAGGGGAAGGGTGTGTGTATCCGCCTCCCCTCCGCTTCTCCCTCTCCGAATTTTCCTCAGATCCCCGAGGTAAAAATTTACGACCTTTTATTCGTATGAATTATACATAATTGGGTGCCCCGATCCGTGGCCGCTCAGACGCGTGCGAAGTCGGCTCGATACGGCCGGTTGGTGGGGTCGGCTAGCGCCGTGACGCTGGCTGCATCGGACGAAGGGAGGGGGCGGGGGGAGGGAGAGGAGGAGGGGCAGGGCCGAGGGCGGGAGGGTCGAAGGGCGCGGTGGCGCCGCGGAGCAGCGCTGACGAAGCACTTCACGCTGCATGCGCTCACAGACGTGTGCCACCGACCACCTGCTCCACACATGCCACAGAAATGATCTACTTGTTTTCATGTCATTCTGATAAGTAGGGGGCGGATTTTAATGAAATGTCATATTTTTCTTTTCTCTTTAGAATAGTGACGTTTAGTATAGAAATTCGTTTTATGTTATGACTAAAGGAAATGACCCATTTCTATAGGTCATTATTTGCATTTTTTGTTGATTTTCATGAATAAGTCATCTTTTACTTTTAAGTCACGAATAAGTCATTTTTAATTTTTGAAGCATTTTTTGCTGATATGGATTTTAATGTCATTTTTAATGCAACTTGCTTCAGATCATATTTACGAAATGCAACAAACGTTGCTTCACAGAATTACTCAGTAGTCTTTTAGATTTGCTCGCTCACAAATTGTTTCGACAGCCATTGCGAGTATGTACCTCTTGTGACGTATGTCAGTGCCATTGCCGGTTCGGCCGATTTCAGGATAACTGAAGGCAGAGATTTCCTGGTAAAAACTGCCCAAACAAAACTTTTGCAAGCTGAGTTCACTCGAACGAATGGAAGAAGCCTCGATTACATCAGCAACGTATCCAACAGCTTGAGTTGTCCATCTGAACTGGTTTTCATAACATTTTTACGTCTTTTTTCTTTGGTTTTAGAGCATTTTTGATTCATTTTAAGAGCGCTTTAAGAGCATTTGAATAATTTTTGATGTTGCTTTTGGTCATGAAAATTCGCCCCCTATTGATGATCGTGTACGTTGTAATTACTTATAGATTAATGAGGCGTTTTCTCGAAATCGGAGAATCTGTCAAGTAGATGATTGTGGTGCGTTACATTTTATTCCTTTCTATCTGTCCTTCTATAATTACAGTCGACTCTGGGTAGAGTAAACTTCAGGGGACTAGCATTTTTGGTTCACTATATCTGATGTCAAAATTAAATTGAATTTCTGCATAGCGATTGATTTTATTAATATTTAGGTACAGTAAAATACATTAACAGCACGAACTAAAAATTGCAATACCATTACTTGTTCTTAAAAATAAATTATTTTCAATTGTTTACTTCGTACTTTTTCGTTAGTAATTTCTCTAGATCCTTCTCAAGGGTTAGTGCTCTCTCCAAATCTGATTCTTGATTCTGCACTGTTGGAATACGTCCGACTCTCCGAAGGCCCTTTTAGTCGCCTAATAGCATACGAGACGCTTTTGGGAGCGGGATGGCGCAAGCGGCTAATGAAACCGATCACTGTGCCGCGCGGCACGGCGGATATCGCCAGGCTGTGGCAGTCGCGTGTTTCCTGTGGCCTACGTAGCACTCAACGCACTTTATCCCGTGGAGTATCATGTAACACCAAGATCGAAACTAAAGCAAGCAATTACGCGTCACCACTGCCAGTTGTACTCCACGGAGGACACCACGTTTGTTTCCTTAGTGGCATAAGGTCTTCGGAAAGGTGTATATTCCGGGTCCACTATTTTCACCTCGGGGAGACTTCTTTGATTATGACTTTTGATCGATATTTTTTTCTAGCTGCCTAGTGTTGGAATTTGTGACATTGGGACGATGTATTATTTTCCAGGAGGGAATTAATTTCCAGGTGGTTGTATTTCCTATAACCGAGGCTCGGTTTCACTATAACCGAATCTTCTTATGCTTTTTTGTGTTGCAAGTGAAACGGGACCAGTGATTTATGTTCACTATAACCGAGTTCACTATAACCGGGGTCGACTGTAGTTCGTACTTTCTCTCCGTGTACGATAGCAAACATACTCTACATTTGTATTTGAACTTTTTGAATTTGTGGATTAATCTCCCGGCTAATATTATTGTAAAATACAACTTCCCATATGTAAACTGTAATTTTGAACTTCAGCCTTGTTGAAAAATTAGATCAATATTGTTATTTGTAGGAATAAAAATGTCCCAATGTAATAAATTGAGTAATCGTGAAAGAAATGACTGACAACAAAGAATTCAAGAAATTCAGTGTAAAACTTCCATTACAGAATTCAGAGTCTTATTAAATCACACTGATTCAGACTTGACGTCCTTTTAACGTGTATATCAGATCACTAAAAGTAGATACTTCACTGAATAATGTTCATACCTAGGAAGACATAGGTTCTGAACTCAAGACACCAACAGGATAGGAAACTGGAAGTAACTGCACTGCAGTAATCCAGGCATGCAGCCTTTTCTCCAGAGTCGTGAGGGTTATGGAGTGTAAGATGCTACGAGGGTGGCACAAAGGACGGTAAACCTTGCGAGGGTGGAAGTCCGATAAGAGGCCACTCACAAAGGGTCGAAATGATACAAACGCGCGCCTAATATATATTTTCAGTATTTTTATGCGTACTTACGTGGTATTATTTGCCCCAAAATGGTACTCAATATTAGCATTTGTGGACTGTTTGAAGACATTGTTATTTCAAATATTTGTTTCGGTTAATTTATGCTTCCGAAAATCACTTGAGTATTGTTTTCCTTTAACCAACGTGCAATATATCGCAGAAGATTTCTCCCCTTTACTGAGTTTTCAGTTCTTTAGTTTTCTGAAGTCGTGTGGATTTGTATGTAATGCACTTGTAATTAATCCGTCTGTAGTATTGGAGTAACTCCTCGAGTGTGTAGATGTTCGGATGTGCGGATCCGTCACTCACGGTTAGACCGCTCCCCGTGCAGCAATCGAGACATACGAGGTGTCATTCGATTCGTCTCGATCACCTGATGGGGAACTGATAATTTCTTTTCGTAATACTGTGCTGTAAACACATCGGCGTAACGAAACCCAATAGAGGAATGTAAAGGTAGTGTATATGGCCGCCGGCCGTTAAGGAATTAACGGCCGCCGAACGTTAAAGAATCACGTGAGCTTCAAAATATTTATTCAACAAGAGTTGACGCCAATATTTGAAATTGCGTATTCCTTCTCATACCGTAATGTTGTTTTTGTTGGTAACATCGAAATTATCACTATTCGCTGTCTCCACAAGATCTTCTGCAATATCCATCTCAAATTTTGTGGAAAATTTATCTTTTTAATGGGGTCAAACAAAGCCGCCACGTGTTAAACAATCGATTCGAAATGTCTCACTAAGACCAATATTATAGTTGGTCTTGGACTCGCGTCTGAATCGATATAGAAGGGGGCGTTGCATTCCTACGTAAGCAAAGGCAAGAACATTTTTTATTTATATTTTTCTTATAAGAAGATGGTATTACGAAAAGTATTGAACAACACAAGGCCGATAACACAAACAACAGACATGGTTGGTTATAAACGTCGGTTATCGCCTCGTTTTACAAACTTCAACCGCGTCTGTTATTTGGTGTCTATTGGCCTAATGACGTTTAATACTATTTCAGATCCTGCAGAAGATTCAAAGAAATTTCCAAAATCGTTTTTTTGCTTGTTTTGGCGCTGCGATCTTAGTCGATAATTAAACCAACGCCACCTACATATATCTACGTAGGTGACGTTGATTAGATTCCAGTACCCAAAGGCATTTTTCGTTCAATAATTTTCTTTCAAGATGTTGGCAACACTGTTGTTGACATCTTTAAGCGAACAAGTGAAATTAATTTGAACAAAAGAGTGAAACGCGTGGCATATTTCATTTCAGTTTTATTCACAAGGCATATTACTACATTTTTAAAAATAAATTTGCAAAAACCTACGAACAGCATTGCCCTGGAACGTATTAAATTTGAAGAATTTATAATGAATACGGAGAAAACGAAACTGAGTAATGTTAGAGAATGAAAGAACCTTCGACTTCTCACTTATGCGTTCTTAAGTATGCAAATACCGATTTTCAAATGAATGTGACCCAGAACATATTCTTATTAAACTTAACTAACACCTTATTAACATTAACCTTCAAAATAGTCGGCTTTTATTGTTTATATAGATTTGCATTCGAAAATATTAATATAGCAATTGCATAAGTGGGAATAAACACAAATTTGACTGAGTTTGTGGAGTTTTAACCTATTCAAACACATGGGGAGGAAAATATGGAAACGTTAAACAAATCCGGGAAAGAATCAAATGTAATTGTAGAAGATTTTGCGACAGAATTTTCGGAACTAAATGAGAATAATTTTATATTTAGATTAGAGAATAACTAAGAAGGCCAGCGTACAGGTGATATTTGTGCATTATTGTGCATATTAGCAAAAATAGCAAAACTTGTAGCTGTACTTAACTCTTCTCGCATCATCAATGCCTTCCAAGTATTTTTTATGGCGATTATAATTTTGAAATTGCAATATTACCAGTTCTTATCCCATATGGAGGTAACATACAAGACCATTAGATGTTGGGAATTCTTGAAGAGTGTAACACTCTCAGCTATTACGATTCATTGTTAAGTCCAATGCCAGATACTGTAAGGGCATATTTAAACAACGCTACGCATGAAAGAAACGAAGAATGAAAGAAATTTTCAACACATGAAATCTTTGAAACAGTTACGCCACATTCAGCTAGTATCTAGTAAACATATAGTAACATATTGTTTCGTTCATCATCAATTATTCCCAAATAAATCACACACTTCGAGAATATATTACGTTCTTAATTCATGTTCATATTTATTTTCAATTATCCCGAAATAAATCACACACTTCAAGAATATATTACGCCTCTAATTCATGTTTATATTTATTTATTGTGTGAAAAGGGCATAAGTCCTTTTTGACCATTTTTTCATTCAATATTGACAAAAAACGCCGTTCGTTTCATATTAACCCATCAGTGTTTGCGTGGATTACTGTTGTAATCCAGTCGTATTCATTCGCTTTTCATTCGTTTACAGCGAGAGTTAACACACTTTTGGCATGGACTTTTCAGTACCTTTCGTAGAAGGCCTTAGTTTTCGAATTATAGCAGAATATGACTCAAGTGATAACTGCTGCATGAGCGATAAGCGCCGAAAACAGGTTGGATTACAATAGTAACCCATGCGAATACTCGCGGTTCAGTTTCTGACCTAAGCTGACTCCCATGGATATCACTGTAGTCGATGCTCTGAATCTTTATGCAATGTGCAACAGTGGGAATGGTTGACCAGAAAGGGATTTCGAAAGGATCTTACTTTAATCTTTATGAAACCCGAAATGAAAAGGAAGATCGAGAGAAAATATTTGCCGACAGCAATAAGAACACGCGGAAGACCTCTACTAGGAACCCGAGAAAGGGCCAAGGGTTCAGCGGAGTCACCTAAGGGCAACGTGGGATGTTATTTCCTGTGGACGTCAGCGAAATAAGAACACTCGACAGTACTGCGAAAATTGTGTCCAGTGGGTGTGCCACATTCGGAATATCTGTGGGATATTTATCTGATGTTGACATTGAAACACATTCAGAATAGAGGCGCCAGATGTCTAAACAATTTTGTCAAACTCTATTTAATATTCGTAATGCAAAATATAACAAATGCACAACACATATATAGCACAAGAATTTTCAAAATCAAATACCTACTCGCAGGTATTTTATTAAAGGCATAATGCATGCATTTTTGTGTAGCAATTCATAGAATTCGTAATATGTCAACGTTCTAATAAATTATTTTATATTTTGTTACTATTCAGTGTTTTGGATACCATTACTCGTCCATATTTGAACTAAGAGACGAGTTTTTGTAAAATATTATTAATAAGAATTTTTTTAATGGATTACAATTGCAATCCCCGCGACCACTCGCGATCCAATTCTGAGCGCGACCTCCGAAGGGTTGCAGACTTGTGCCTGGGTCAATACTCTATATCGTGGCCAATACTCTTTACTGGGTTATTTCTAAATCGTTTAATAGAAGGAAACCTCCAGAAAAAAAAAACATGTTTTTCTGGTCTATATGGCGTGAGAAACTAAAAATGGTGAATAAGTGACTTCCGCTCTTCCGACAACGCACTAAAGATTTTACTATTTATTTATTTGTCTATTATCGTCTTTTTCGTACTCTTACGTACCTTTTGCGGCTCGCGCACGCAACCAATCTTCGTTGAAATTTTCGTAAGCAACGTTCCTCATACCGTAATCTACAGGATGAGATCTTCTGGAACTTTCTATTACATTTTGCTGGTTCGACGCTTCTGTTCTACCTCACCTGTTCAGAGCCTGTAGAATATGCAACTGTATGTGAAGTTAAACTAATTACTTAATATTCTTCGCGATTGGCTTACACGACGGTACCTCCCTGCTTGATAATAACGTTAAATAAGAATATTTTGACTTGACGAAGGTGTATTGTATTGTTATACATTACAGTGAAACATATAGAGAATTTGGAGCTATTTTTGAGAACATTTTTAAAATTTCCGAGAGACTTCGAGTAAAGTACTCCTAAAAATTAATGAATGTTTCTCAAAATCGCAGAGCTTTGACTCAAGGCAGATCGACAGTAGTTTATTCAGTTTGAAAAAAATTGTAGGAATAGTTCAGGCGCTAGTGGTGTTCACATACGCCAGACGGATAGATAGACGGACGAGCGGGCGGACTGACGTTAAAAACAAACATTTTTTCGGTATCAGGGGACCCCAAGACGTGCATTTTCGTCAAAATCTCGAAATCGATTTTCCGCAGCATTATATAACTTTCTGTATACTACGTATATTACTCCGTACGACATAGGAGTAACGAGAAAGTAACAAGTGACGGAGGATAAGAGGATGTTAAAGAAAAATGTATATTGCAGGGTTAATATGGAAATGGAAGAATAGGGAAGAGGGTGCAGGTACGCCAGTGTTTATTTACCAACTTGGCTCGTGGGTCCTCGCGAGGCCAGTGCGCGTGGCGCGGCGCCGCCCGCGCGAGGTCGTTGGCAGCGGCGGGGCGGCTGGCCCCCTAGCGCCGGTAAAGTATACGCGATTTGGTCCTTCCGGCCGGGTTGTTACCGGCGCGGGGCGCAGGGGGGCGAGGCGGCGTGGAAATATCGCCCCTGATTACAGAGATTGACTCGTTAGCGTGGCAGCGAGCGCAGGGTTCCCGCTCGCGTGCGGGGGCGGCCCGGCCCTGCCCTGCCCTGCCCTGCCCGGCCGCAGCGGCGCAGTGGCCCCCGACGACATGCCCGCCCGCCCGCCCACCTCCTGCAAGGGACTCCTGTTCACCACTGTTGTTGCGTTGGGTGCTACTGTACCGGCAGCGTACAAGCAACTCTGACAGTTCTCTCGCCACGTGCTATGGTACGTCATGTGACCTGCTCTGAAGCAATCAGCTTGCGAGGATTTGTTTACTTTCTCAGTGCCTGGGTTCAGCGTTGCCGCTCTTTTTACTTACACGAAGTCGGGGAGGTGATAAGGTTCGTTAAAGTTAGTGAAAGTTATGAACATGATATCATGACATGTCATAGCCTGTCAGTAAGTATTAATGTTTTGAGATTTCATTTATCTGTCCTGTAGGTGGTGCCATGTGCGTAGTAATGTGTGGTAACAGCGAATGGAACTGTCAGAGTTGATTGTACGCTGCCGGTACTGTAGTTTCTGGCTTTGGGCTGTGGGATTCAAATCTCAGTTAAAGTGATCGGTTTTGAATTTACGGAATTTCTGGGGTGTAACGCAGTGTTGAGGTATTTTTTTCTTGGGATTTGTCCGTTTTGCAGAACTCAATCTACTGTTTACCTACTGTTGATACAATTATCATCTCCATTACGATGATTTGTTACTCGTTCTTGAACCATCACAGCTTTGTCACAGAGTCTCAAGCATTGAATTTATAATAATGGATACTCGATTACGTAAGTATCACCTACATTGGTGTAGACATCGTTCTATAATCATTGCTATTAGAATTTGTGTTTGGGTTCCCGTAGATATTTCTCGTTTTCGCTTTGTTTGTCAAAATCTGGTAGATATTGTTCGATTACAAATCCCAATACACTGCTCTTGAATTTCAAGTACTTAATCTTCACATCTGACAACTTTGCTATTAATGTGCTCCAGCTTTTTTTATAGAACATTAATACTTCCCAGTCCTTGGCTTGTCTAATGTCATCGAAATTAATTATTTAAACATATGGCTATGATGTACAGTATCCAGTCCATAAATTCTTGTTCACTTTTATCTCCTTCAGTATGAGATTCATTTTGTCATAGAAGAGATTCTTCTACCTATTCGTACAAAAATGATCCCAACTTTTCTCCTTTGCGATTTGTACTTTTCTGCACAATCGAATCTACCAGTATATTTTTAGACGTGGGAAATTGGAATTCTAAAAGTCCTTGAACCCTGAATGAGATGTTCAGTGATAGCTTTAACACAAAATAACAACTATCACTACGCTCTCCTCATGATGCAACCCTTTCCCATTCCTCTGAAACATTTGGCATTTAATGGTTCTTTCTTTATTGTCTCTGCAGGTTCTTAATAAATAATATTTTATGTGAAGGATTCAGAATATCTAGAATTCGAATTGTAGGGAAAAAACGAATGCGATATTCCTTACTACTCGTACATAACATCTCCATCCTCTCCCACCGGGAGAAATGGCTCAGGGCATCAATTGATGTCACTGCAGTTCTTCTGAGCGAGAGGTCCGACGATCGAGTCCCGACAATGGTAAGATTTTCGATACTAGCTTGTCAGCTACATCGAATTTAGTGGCTGTGCGGAGGAGAAACTAGAGGCCGGCTGCTCTGATTCGTAGTTTTCCGTGGTTTCTCCGATAAACACCAGGCGAACGGCGGACCCTGTCAATGGGCCACGGACAAAGCGCGATCTTTTCTTCCCCTTCAGTGTCCTATCTTAACCCCTTACTCACAGCCCCACTAACATGCACTACACTACCACACATGCCGGGGACCGGTCGGGATCTTAGAGCTTCTTCCGGTGCCCCTCTCGTGGGAGATATATGGTTGGGGGAAAACCCCGCTAGCAGACGATACGTCGGTGCCGGATCTCACCATCCAGCAGGGGAAGATCACCGCTACCTCTCGATGAAAAAACATACACTACACGTATGAGACCAATGACCTTAGTAATTGACGCGCCCCGAATCACTACCTACCAAGCAACCATCCATCCGCGGCCTCGCCAGTGCGAGGCACTCGTGCCTAGGAGTTGGTCCGGCGCCGCACGCGGAGTTGACTTGGCCGCTCCGCGCCCGTTGACGCGCGCCCCCGAGGGCGGCGGCGCCGTCATCATTCCTGCGCGCGCCTCCCTCCCCGCCCCACCCCCTCCCGCTCTCTGCCTACGCAGCTCGCGCCCCGGCGCTGCACAGTGCGCTCAAACGGGCATAAATTCAGGCGTAGTGAGGGATGTATTCATCACGGTTGAAATACGACATTTTGAAATGGATCTATGACATTTTGAAATATGATTGTAGTATTGTTTCTACAGGATCAGTGCGAAATTAGGTAAAGAAATTTCTGTTTAGGATATTGTTTGTTACCTTGGTATAGTTGGCTATTATGATTCCATTTAGGAGTTGAACAGATGCAAAAACATGTACTGTATTTTTAACACGTTTTAAACACGTTCTTCTGATTTTATTATTATTATTATTATTATTGCATTATTTGTTGCATTAAGCTCTCTCGTTCTTCTAAGGACAAGTTGTTTTATCAAAGTTTCCACAAGATTCACTTCTGCATATTGTACAGTTTATTACACTTAATATACTTTCTTGTTTCTGAGATTGATGTAAGTCTAATCTTGATGGTAATTTTGTAAACCGACATTTGGGATACGTAACTATCTAAGAAATAATCTTTCTAACAAGCAAAAGTAGATATCTGGGAAAATAAACCCAAATAGCTTTCGAAATCTGAAAGTCTGTATCGATGTTTTTGCGTAGGCCTGCGTTTTGGAGCACTGTGCGTTGCGGCACGGCCGCGGCTCCGACGCCCGCCCGCCCGCCCGCCCGCCCGCCCGCCCGCCCGCCCGCCCGCCCGCCCGCCCGCCCGCCCGCCCGCCCGCCCGCCCGCCCGCCCGCCCGCCCGCCCGCTCCAACTCACCCTTAATAGGGCGCGCGGGGCTCCGACGCAGCCGACCGCGTTGGATGTGACTGACGGAAACCATTCGTCTCAATTATATGCGCGCCTCGTGCGCACAACTTTTCCAATTAGCGGAGCGAAAATACACCCGAAAGTATGTTCAGATCCCCGTGCGCAGCCCGCGGGCAGATGCAATTGAAGGCGAATGGAGGAAATGAAACGGAAGGGAAAACATGCGGGAAGTATTGGTAGATCATAACGGAACACGGGGGCCGGGCGGAGGGAGGACCGCGGGGGACCGGCATAAAAGTCAAATAAAGGGAGCGGGGCTGGAGCTGGTTCCCGATCCCTTCGGGGAAGTGCGAACGCGGGGGCCGCTCTTGTGCACGCGCTGCATGGCTGCGCCAATTAGACCAAAATTGTGGCTTTTTTGCTTTATTCGGATATCCGTTCGTGATATGTGCAATGGCATCCGCCTTATTTTAATTAGCATCGGATTCAACTTGGTTGGGGATGCAAAGCTCACGAATACGTCAAGAAGGGCGCTCATTACTGTTGTCATATTGCCATAAATTTGTGTGCGGATCATTGTGATCTGATGTGTAGAATCGAAAAATACAGGCACGTACAGACAATAAAATACAGACACGTAAAGAATAATCCAGTTTATCAAATAATGTAGCACAGATTTGAGTCAGTGTAAATCTTGAATTCTTCTTATAATATTAAAATAACTAGTGGTGCATCTTACATGCAATTTTGTGTAGCATTTCATAGAATTTGTGATACATCAAAGTCCGAATAACATTAATAGTATTTTGTAACTCGTCAGGATTTTATACTCGTTTCATTACTCGTCTATAGTCGAACTAAAAAACATTTGTTCGTAAAATATTAATAAGAACTAACGTACCCGTGTGAGAACTCTCGCATGCTAAACACCTCTTTCTTCCCTATTTTCTCATTTCCATATTAAGCATGTAATATAGTTTTCTTCAAGACCTCCATATCCTCTGTCACTTGTTCTCTCTCTCTCTCTCTCTCTCTCTCTCTCGCTCTCGCTCTCTCTCCTTGTAATTGATAACAATAAAACACTCCCTTGTTTATACAAACTAGTCTTATTTTACCTTATTACCGAGCACAGAGGTACACCTGTGCAATTCAATCGCATATAATATTCAGTAATTAGTTTAATTTTACATTCAGTTGCAGATTCACACAGGCTCTGTGATGGTGGAATAATATCAAGAAGCGCCGGACGAGCTAAAATGTAATATAATGTTCAAGATCTCATAATGTAGATTACGGTGTGACGAACGTTTCTTTGAGGAATTTGGCCTCAAAAGTTTAGTTTTTAAGGCACTAAAACGCTTTATTTAGGAGTTATTTAACGATATTTTTTTTAAATGCTACCGAGTGTTGCGGGTTGCATTTGACATGAATATTTAGATGCTTTTTTTTAAACAAACCCTTCATATTTTTAAAGTCAATCTTCTATTCGTCTCGTCTCCGTGAAATTCTCTTTCTTTAGAGACCTTATTATAAAGATTCGTTGCGTGTGAAAGCCTCAATAGCTATGTATATTACTTAAATAATATAGGAGACGATTTTAAAAAAATGAACTACAATTGTTGTACACGCGACCACTCACGTTCCGTTGTTGAGCGAGACCATTGAAGGGGCACCAAATTTCTTGATTAAACTTTGTCCTCGCATAGCGTAAAGAGTTGAAGATAATAGTGCAGATCTCATGTTCGTTGAAATCTCAATTTGTTTGAAAATTGCAAAAGTGCAAGTTTTTTGTGCGTCTTACTACAATTGCAATATTGAAGATAGATGTTTGATTCCCTAATGAAATATGTTCCTTAAAGGGAGATCTTGAAGAAAGATCAGGTACACTTTCTCGAAAACGTGAGTAGTTTTCGTGTAACTTTGCGCGAAATATAGGCATCTTAAATTTGTTTAACAATTTCTCAAGAATTGCTCAACATTTTTTCTTTAAGCATTCTCCTCATACCTATCAATGAACGATAAAAATTATGGTGCGAGTGCCACTTTCTATGAACTCTCCATATTTTCGAAAATTGTAAAAAAATTAAAATGTCAAAAGTAGAAAATTGAAGATTGAGTTTGCCTGAAACGAAGTCTCTTGTAAAGAATCAGCTCTTTAAAGAAGGAAATGTACAATTTTTTGAAGAAGAAAAAAAATCTAGTGAATATTGGGTATAATTTGTGTCTAAAATTTATGCAATTTGTAAAAACATATTTCCTCAAAAACCGCTCAATTTTTGTTCTTTAAATGTTCTGCTCGTATTATGAAGGGGTGATAAAAGTTATTGTGCTAGTCTTCGAGTTCCAACCTTACCTTTTTCTGTAGTGTAGTGGAATGGATGACAGCTAGTTAACTTGGAGGACCTGAGTTCGAGTCTAGGTGCGGAAAATAAGGTTTGTTGGCTGAAAACAATTTTGCACATTTATATAGTATTATAATATGGAGGAACACTTTGAAATAATGCGAGAAAATATGTGCTGTGTTAGCACCATTGGTTTCACCTTAACATCATTCCTTTGCCAATGAATGCCAGACCATGTCTGTACGTTCCACTGGAAGAATGCAGCCTAAGCAAGAGAGATGTACCTTCGACCGTGAAACTGATTCCGCATTCTGATTTTAAGGCTCCTACAGACCGATGCGGAAGACCCGCAGCCTACGCGGATTGGCCGCTGCGGAAGTTTCGCGTCACGTGTTATTCTTTATGAGCACTTTCAGACCTGCGCGGCAGGCGAGCGTCGCAGCAATGGATTGGCAGCGTTTAATCGACGGCGAAATTTGTAACGCAGCCAGACGCGTTTCTTCCATTGCAGATGGAGTTTCGTGGAAGTCCGACCGTGTTCAGGAATCTTCGCTCCCCTCTGAATCGAGCGACCTTGCCAACCGTCACCAAACGCTAACATAGTTGACGTTTCGGTGTGAACGGTCCCGCGAATACCGTGGCTGCCTCTAGCTCGGAATTTTCCGCGCCGCATCCACTGCGGATCTACCGCGCCGGCCTGTGGGAGCCTTAAAGCTATTCGCGCAACATAAGCGTTGAGGGTCTTGGGGTCGGGTAGCGCTGTCTCCGACGTGTTCCGCACCTATTCGTGGGCGAGCAGCAACAACCTGACAGGAACGGCGGGGCCGGAGTCTTTTCCTTCCCTCCCCACCCCGCCCCGTCCCGCCCCGCGCCTCGCCGCGCGTGTCCCCAGAGCATCTATAAACGGCTCGGCCGCGGCATATTTCGCCCAATGCATCATAATATACAACCGGGTGCCGCGGGCGCTTTACGAGCGGGGACGACAGGGCGCTCGACCTCCCGGCGACCTCGAACCCCTTCTCCCCCCCCCAACGCCATGGCTTCTCGTCCCACCTGCCGCCCACCCCACCCCACCCCGCCCCGCCCAGGCTCTCTTGGAATCCGTGCTCGCGTCCATTCCTCCTTCCATTAAAAGTTTTGTTTTAACTCTCGACCTTTCCTTTCGGGCCTTTAGCTGGTCTGCGTTCGCACGGTTTTATTATACTGATGTGAATGGCTTTGCCGGTGCTTTTACTCATCCGATTTTGATGGCTTCGTCATTATCTACAGGTATTATTGACTTACAGACGGCGCAGGTGATGGATGTCATGGAATGTTCCTTATCCGTTCAAAGAAAAATCTTGGTAATGACGATATCATCCTCAGTTATTTCCACAATGCTCTCAACATATTGAGACTGCCGACACCTGTCTGGCGTCACGCGACCCGCTGGCCTGTTGGCCGTCACTTTTGGCGATCCTCTTGTGAGCGGCTCCCGCGCGGTCGTACTCTGACCGGGCAGCTTCAGCCAGCGGACTCATCAAACACTGGGATTGGAGACGAGCTCAAATCGGGGCGGAGCGACGGAGGGCCCAGCGCTGCGTCTGGGGTCGGGTAGCGCTTTCCTCGCCGCCGCTTCCCGCGGGCCCGCGCCCGCGGAGTCCGATCGTAGCAACGCAGCGCCACCAACTACCGCAATTAGTGGGTTCGGTTCCGCGACCACAGTTCAATTCCCGGTGCGTTTGCTATCATACATGTCCGATCCCTCACCTACGTCTCTGGTTTTGTCCGTCACACGTGTCTCCACTAACATTTCATAAGTCTCTCTTACACCCACGTCTGTTCTCACATTTCCCGAGTCTCTCTCTGTCCGTCCGAAACACCGGACACGTCCCGTCCATCTCCCATGTTTTCAGTCATGCGTTCAGTCTTGTCAGTCATGTGCTCAGTCTTGTCACTCATGCGTTCAGTCTTGTCACTCATGCGTTCAGTCTTGTCAGTCATGCGTTCAGTCTTGTCAGTCATGTGTTCAGTCTGTCAGAGAAGTCGTCGTGATTCGTCCGTTTGTTCATGTGCAAGATGAATCCCGATTTCAGAGGAACCCCACATGTCAGTCACGTTTGGGAAGTCCCTTCACGTTTGTCATCATGTCGCTGTAGCATTTACTGCGTCGATCAGGTTCGTCACAACATCACACTTACGTTTAGCGGTTTTCAACTGCTGAAGTCAATTTATTATCGTTAGCGATGGAATTTCTTGCGAGATCTCTGAGAGCTTGTCCACCACAAATTTCATATGATTCGTGGTCGAGGAATGAACCTGGAAATCCGCATAGAAAGTGCATTTTTGACATGCGCCTCCCAGAATGGGAATATTTTTGTGTCACTTACGTCGTCTGTGCCTTCTAGTTATGGCCTCTCCTAAAGTTCAGTTCTAGTTCCGAAGCAAAAGTGCCTTTGGACAATATTCAATTATGTTTCTCTTAGGCTACAAGAGGAGCAGATAGTTTTCGACCACAGTCTTGTCAGTCTAATTGTTCTGCACCAAGAGAAGTCGCAGAGTTTTCGACCACAGGGAGACGGTCGTGACATACTCTTGGATTAAGGAGAGGAGCTGACGGTTTTTGACCACGCAGAGAGACGGACGGAAGACAGTCTTGGACTAAGGAGAGGAGCAGACAGTTTTCGATCAAGGAGAGATACAGACGAGAAAAGGCGAGTGACTTTAATTACAATGGTGAGTTTGTTTTTAGTTCGGAAATTAATCGGCAATACAAATTTAGCGCAATGATTGATTCAGAATTCAGTTGGTATTAAAAAATGTAAAGAGAAATCTATTACATTGGTTAAGTGCCCTAGCTGCCAACAAGCCAAATGAAAGTTTCACGGTCGTCAGGGAATAATGTGTTCCGCGTAAAACTAAGTTCCGCATAAAACGAAAATAAGTGCTGATGAAATAAATAGTTTGCAAATATCAAATATATCGGTAGAATGTTTCAATTAAGAATAAGAAGCAAAACTTAAATGAATTAATAGAATTTTTCAATTAAGGATAAGAAAGGTATGCTTAAGTCCTTACTTGATTTTCATGTATAAAAGGGAATGTTGTATGTGATTGTGTCTGGTTTTCAAAGAATACACGATTTCTTGTTTCAAAATGAAAAACGTTGTTTTAGAGTTGTGTTTT